>JACEGR010004636.1:0-84682 GCA_014170235.1 Listronotus bonariensis | reverse complement strand
GGCTACTCAGGCTAGCTAACAGCAGTTGAAGAGATAATAATATATTTTGTTCGCTAGCTTAAAATTTAAATTTTGTTTAACATAATGTGTTTATCATATGAAATAAAAATATATATATACAACCACCTATATTTATACACGAAGTACCGTTTTCCCGGTACAAGATACAAAAATAAGCTTTAAATAAAAAAAGTTTAGCTACCGTACTTCGAATAGAAAACCAGGTCGCCGTCGACAAATTCTTTCCGATAATGCGGATAGTTTGTTTGGCGCCAGGTGCGTTTACCCTCAACTTGCTTGCGCACAAACCTGTTTTTTCGCCCATGACATGTAAATTTTGTTTCGCGCAGGTTATACCATTGGCAATCCATCGAGAACAGTGATGTTGACATACTCAATAACGGTTAAAAATAAAAAAATATATATTTTGGTTCTAGCTCTTTCAAGCAGCAAGCTGACGTCTTTTTGACGTCTCTTTTTAGTCATTTGTGGTCATATTTGGTAAGCAAAAACGTCGTTAGATGACGACAATATGACGTTAAAATGACCACCCTAAGTCACAGACAAAAGACGTCTTTAAGATGACGAAAAATTGACGCATATACTTTTTTTTAAAGCCAAAATGATCCGATATTTTATTTGGTGAAATTATATTTCTAATTATGGAGTAAACATACCTGATAGGTAATAGGCTGTCCATAAAGATAGTATTGGTTGGAACTGTTATGTCACGTGATGAAAACTAAAATTATAAGTACTTAACTAGAAAGTATTCTTAACAAGCCGTCGAAATCCTTCAACAAACTTGAAATAGGAAAAACTCCGTAGGGCTTGCAATTTCCTTGCATTGCAAGGTTGCATCTCTCGGGACATTATCCAATCTGCAGATGCAGATTTTTTACACCAGCCAAAAGTATTTCTTTCAAATCTAATTAAGATCACCAACCGCAGACCGATCAAGAACTATTTTGGTTCTCATCAGTACGGTGTAGGCGATAACAAGCTCCAAAAATTACTATAAGAAGCGAAGATGTTAAATAAACGTAGTAGTTTATTGTCCATTGCGCTATCTATCGGTAGAGTTTCTCCCTATTTCAATTTTGAAAAATTATTAGTCTTATTTTTCTTTCATATGACACTTCTAAATTTTGACACAAATCATAAAATGTCAAAAAAATTTTTGGTGTCGTAATGACGTCAGCTTGCTGCTTGGGTTAATAAATAATTATTTTAGTGTCAGAATGACAAATAATATGGTAACATGTGCTCATCGAAAACGCTGTCAATTTTTTTCAAACCTTACTATGAATGAAGTAAATCCTAAAAAAAATTAAGCTTACAGCTGCAAGTTTTTGTTTTTATTATTTTTTACACTTTCAAAAATATACAGGGTGCTGATGCCTGCCAGGTGATAATTTTCGTGCTTTTGACTCATCACTATACAAATTTCCAGCCTTACAGGTCTAATATTACTCAAAGGGTTCACTACCTCTCGTACTGTTAATTAACTTTCATTGTACGGACTACTAATAGGTATGTCAGCAATTTATTTTTTAGACACATATTAACTTACTTGTCCTAAAAAACAGCAATACTTTAGTAAGCGGTTGGTTTTTAGGTTAGGTAAGTAAATATGTATCTAAAATAACATTAATACCTGAGCTACCTATTAGTAGTTCTTATAATGGAAGGTAATTGATTACATGTTACCATATTATTTGTCACTCTGATACTGACAAAATTAAACTGCTGCTCAATTCAACTGCAACTGGAAATATTTTTGGTAAATTTCAAATCGTTATTACTCTTAAATAAAATGCAATAGCAAAATGCGGCTTTCACCGTTTTGTAGGATAACTCTTTTGGAAAAAAATGGCCATTTCACTTTGTGTAAATTTTCTCTTGTTTTTATTCTACAGGGTGTAATAGAAAAGTCCGGTTTTTACAAAAACTTTGTCAAGAGCGACATTCTACAAAAAAAATAGTTTTTAATTTTTAATTATATAGTGTTATTCAGTAGACCATTTTGAAAAAACAAGTTTGTCAGATTTTTGATATCTGCTCCATTTTTCATGTTATAATTTTTTTCAAAAAATTGATTTTTTTCATATTGTACTCCCTGTATTTAACAGTTCATCACAGCGATTTATTTTTTTAGATAATTTTAAATGTACATAAGTACCCTTTTAAAACTGTATTAGAATTTTATTTCTAAAAAAATTATTAACGCGTCAGTAGCGTCGCAAATGTAACTAAATTGTATTTTGGTAAAATTTCAATTCCCAAAGTTTCTGTGAGCACCACATATTCTGTATTTAAGATTTTAATTGTTCCTCCACAATTTTTAGAAACTGCGGACATTTATCTCGGGACGGTTTTTACTTTTTTAAAAAAGTCATCAGTGGCGTAGATATAATTTTTCTTCTGAATGCTCTTTTTACTTGCCAGAGGATTATTGCATGGAAGTAATAATTTGTAATTCGGGTTATTTTAGGGCATTTATCGATTAGCTTAGAACAAACGTAAACATTTTTTTAAATCTTAGTAAATTTAGAAAAAAATATACAGGGTGTTTCGAAAAATTAAAGCTTCCACATTTGTATTTTTTTTAATGAAAAGCAGAGTGTGAATCCTTAGATGATTTAGGAAGAAAGTTCAAATAAACTTATGTTCTGACTGTCCTAACTTTTGAGATACAGGGTGTGAAACTTAAAAAAATATATATCTTTTTTATAATAACTGTGATACCACTCTACAAATTTTAATAAAATGTGGTACACAGCCACTACACATTAGGGGGCATTTTTAAAAGTAAAATATTTGTATCTTTCTTTCAGTGGCGTTCGAGCGGGATTTAAATTAAATATTTTTTAAAGAAAATCATAGTACTCCACTGCTTCTTTTGAAACAAAAATTATTCTTACAATTTCCATTTACTTTTAAGCAAATTTATTATTACGTTATTTTTTGACCGACGAATTTGGTATGCTACCTTTATATTTTCATTTGCTTGATTAATAAATAAAGTTGTTTTGTCTGTTTAAATGATGTAATGAACCGCTTGTAAAGCTTTAATTAGATTGACTTTATTGGGTCCAGTGGCGTCTCGGTGGGCACCACTACCATTATTGAAAAAAAATGTACGCCACTGGCTTTTTATGTAGTTTTTATACTTTTTTCCTATGATGCAACTAAAAATAAAACTTTTTAGTATTGTCCATTTTGCAGAAACGAAGCAACACCGGACATAACTTTATAGGAACTTTTCTTCATAAAATTACATAACAAATCCCCCTTTAAAGTTTCCTACCGTAGTTGGGAAATATATTGGTATTTTAATTTGGAAATAAGTCTTTTTAAGGTACCACGTACGTTTAACATACACATATTTTTGTGCAAATGTATTTTCTCATTAAGTAGGACTTTTTATATGAGGAGGCACTTTTTTCGTAAATTTAATAATTAAAAAGTTTGGTAAGATTTTCCGAAGACACGCTGTATATTACAAAAAAGAAAAATATTATTATTAACGTAAATACTAATAATAGTGTTAAGCAACCCGAAACCCTTATGCACTTATTGTCAGCTTGTTCAGTGCATGCTGCCAATAGCTACATCCATCGGCATAATGACGCTCTTCGGGTACTTTACTATCACCTCAGGCATTACTACGGCATCGATGAAACAGCAATACTGCCGTTTGCTCCCGGCGACATGGAGGCAGTAGTGGAAAATGACAACTGTCGCATATACTGGAACTATGCGTTCCCAACCACGCATCAAATGCAAGCGAATAAACCCGACATCGTTCTTCTTGATAAGAGAAATCACACCATGTATGTGATAGAGTTCTCCGCACCTGCGGAAACTAACATCGATATAAAAAAACGGGAAAAATGAGCCAAATATCAAGATCTTCTTGGCGAACTTCGGAGGCTTTATCCAGAGTATACCGTGCGATTGGTTGTCCTGATAGTTGGCGTTTTAGGAGGCATGAAATATAACGTATTAAGGAAAATGAGGTACATTCCAGCATATCAAAATACACCCGAACAACTGGCGATGAAGATGCAGAAATCTGTTGTCCTTGGTTCCCTTCGTCTACTGAGGCAAACGAATTTGGCCGAAGATCACTGACCGAGCGGACGCGAGGAGTGGTCTTCGATATGGATGGACTTTCGCACGACGCCCTATGGGGTCGGAGCCATGGGATACGTCGTGTTGGATCTTTTAGAGAATAATAATAATAATAATGACCTAAACCTCTATGCAACTAGTGAGCGGGATCTACAACAGTCTCTTAAGTGATTCACGAATATACCAAAGATGTTGGCAGGAAGTTCTTATAACAGAATTTTAAAAGTTGGATAAGAGAGTTTTGTTTCAAAAAAGCAGTGGCGTACAACGATTTTCTTTAAAAATATTTAATTTAAATCCTGCTCGAACGCCACTGAAAAAAGATAAAAATATTTTACTTTAAAAAATGCCCCCAATGTATAGTGGCTATGTACCAAATTTTATTAAAATTTGTAGAGTGGTATCACAGTTATTATAAAAAAAGGTATATATTTTTTTAAGTTTCACACCCTGTATCTCAAAAGTTAGGACAGTCAGAACATAAGTTTAATTGAACTTTCTTCGTAAAATCATCTGAGGATTCACACCCTGCATTTTATTTAAAAAAAAATACAAATGTGGAAGCTTTAATTTTTCGAAACACCCTGTATATTTTTTTTAAATTACTAAGATTTAAAAAAAAATGTTAACGTTTGTTCTAAGCTAATCGATAAATGCCCTGAAATAACCCGAATTACAAATTATTACTTCCATGCAATAATCCTCTGGCAAGTAAAAAGAGCATTCAGAAGAAAAATTATATCTACGCCACTGATGACTTTTTTAAAAAAAGTAAAAAACCGTCCCGAGATAAATGCCCGTAGTTTCTAAAAATTGTAGAGAAACAATTAAAATCTTAAATACAGAATATGTGGTGCTCACAGAAACTTTGGGAATTGAAATTTTACCAAAATACAATTTAGTTACATTTGCGACGCTACTGACGCGTTAATAATTTTTAGAAATAAAATTCTAATACAGTTTTAAAAGGGTACTTATGTACATTTAAAATTATCTAAAAAAATTAATCGCTGTGATGAACTGTTAAATACAGGGAGTACAATATGAAAAAAATCAATTTTTTGAAAAAAAATTATAACATGAAAAATGGAGCAGATATCAAAAATCTGACAAACTTGTTTTTTCAAAATGGTCTACTGAATAACACTATATAATTAAAAATTAAAAACTATTTTTTTGTAGAATGTCGCTCTTGATAAAGTTTTTGTAAAAAACCGGACTTTTCTATTACACCCTGTAGAATAAAAACAAGAGAAAATTTACACAAAGTGAAATGGCCATTTTTTCCAAAAGAGTTATCCTACAAAACGGTGAAAGCCGCATTTTGCTATTGCATTTTATTTAAGAGTAATAAAGATTTAAAATTTACCAAAAAAATTCCAGTTGCAGTTGAATTGAGCAGCAAGGGTGCTCTTTTAACAAATGAGAAAATTCTAAAGGGGATTCCTTGTTCAAAATAAAGAATAGTTTGCTTTATTAACACGGGGTAAAAAGGTTAACCATTAGGGATATATCGCGTTTTTATCTCTAATTAAAAAGCGCTAGATTATTAAAAGTCTAAACAAATATTGCTTTTATAAAAATACACTTTCTAAACTTTTTAAGAAGTAATGGAAGTGGTGAAAATAGACTTTCTTTATCGTTTCTGTTAGCCAAATTTAAAAAGTCTTACGCCATGACCTTAAAAATGTAAATTTGGATAACCCTGATTTACTTATAAGCTGTTTTAACTGGTGTATTTTTACATTTAACAAACCAATTTTAAATTAAAAATAAATGTAAATCATAACGTCGTGTGCCAGGGAAACTTATTTTGTAAAAAAATTATCTATCCCCTCTGTCACCTTCTGAAACATTTGTAATATTTCTTTATTTTTTATTACTCGATAATTTCAACACATTAAACACAATATAGTTTTTGAAATAAAAAAGAAAACGTATATTTTTGTGTACGACCAGGCGTTAAAATACAGTTTACGCCCTCATTTGAGGGCGTAGAATTACACTTATATGCCCTAGGGCAAAAAAGTATCAAAAAACGCCCGCATTTATAGATTTATAAAAACAATAATTAAATTAAATAATAATATTTTGTTGGTAAAAACAACAATTAATTTAAAAAACGAAGGGTAAAAGTATGCTGATTATTACAATTTGAAACATTGAAAGCTGGGGAAATTTTCTCCCTAACTACAGAGAATGCTTGTATATTAATTTCAGTCGTACAAATAATATTGTTTGCACTCTTCTGGCGTAATGCACTTTTACGCCCACTAGCTGATTGCTGCCCTCATAGCGGAGCCTCGGGCAACAACTTTTAACTTTCGCGGGCGTCAAAAAATACTATTTCACGCCCTTGGTACAAAAGTAACTATTTTGCAATATCTTCCTAATTCTTAGGCTTTACTCCATGTTTATTAAGCAAACTACCCTTTATTTTTAAACAGGAAATAATTTTTATTTTTATTTGCATTTGTTTAAAAGTACCCATATCATATACCAAGTGTATTATTTACAGACTTGCCCAAAAATGTATTTGAGTTGGAAATTTTAAGGTTGGGATCATTTAATTTAGTTTGTTAATTTATTTAAGAAATAAATTTTACCTTAATTTTTCCAAGTTTAATATCACTTTCAGTTTTGAAAACGCCCGAATTATCCATTGAGAACTTTTGTGCCATCACATAACGCTTGATTTTCATAATCATTATAAAGTTCTGATCCATTTTTTTTATCTTCCTCCACACTATAAAAGAGCGACAGGGAAAACTTCGATTGATTAGTATAGATTCAAACGCAGTGAAATTGTAAGCTTAGGACAGGTGACTAAGGTTCAAGATTTGTCGTTATTCTTGACAAGTAAGGTCAATTTACAGTTGCTAAAGTATAATAATAAAGAATAAATTATAATTATTTTTTTGTTTTTGTAAAAACTAACAACTATGGCTTGTTAAATTATGAATTATAATTATTATACCAAATTATTTCTGAAACAAAACATATATAGCAAGAGATCCGAATAGGAGGCAACACTCACCCATCATTTTACCGGATAAAAACTGTATTAAATTAAAGATAGTATTTTAACAAAAGTATCGTCATAGGTTTGCCTAAAAAAATAGGGTCAAGGCCATATTTAATTTAAAAAGAAAAAACACATTAAAATTTTTTAGACACCTTGTATAATGAGAACCCATATATTTTTAAATACGTACGTATGTTAATTATTAAAATATAGAATTTTAAATAATACAGGATGTACCAAAAAATGTTTTAAAGTTTAAAATTTTACAATTTGCCACAGTATTTATTATAAAATTAAAAAAACAAAATGTATTGTTATATTAGTACTATTATGTACAATAAAAAAATAAAAATTGACATTGTATAGGGTGACTGAAAAATGTTAAAACTTACTTTTTTAAATTGGTCATAGCCTTGCCTTATTTCTTTTTTTGGCAACCCCATGGCAATACCTTAGTTTAAATACTATCTTTATATAAAAGTTTTTATTAGGTAAATAAATGGGTAAAGGTCGCTTCCTATTCGAATCTTAGACTAATAGGTAAATACCCTGTTTTCCATTATTATTTTTACTTAATATAATTCAGGCATTTTTTATATGAAATAATTAATTATCTCTCTAACGAAAAGTATTTTAGTAACTTATTTAGTCATTGTTTGTCCTTAACATTTATTTAAATATAAATTGACCTGACAGTAGTTATATCAACATCTAATATGAAGTTTATATGTTGAACAAAAAATAGACATTGTAGCTTAAATTCTCAAAAACTTAGGTTCTTTTAATTTTTATTAGGAATTAAAATTAGTAAATAGCTTATTCACATTTTAGCGACATATTTAACCAGTTTTAGTTTTTGTGTTTCTTGGTTTTAAAACTATTTATGATTTATGTTATTGTATAACAAAAGATCATAACGCCACCTTCTAGATGTTTAGAATTCTACTATTATATAAGCTGCTAGTACAATTCTAACATCTAAAAGACAATGATTGACTAGTTTTATTTTATTAGGTTAGGTAGGTAAAAATGTTTTCTTATTTATTTTACTATTCCTTTCAGCTTTATGATCTGGTCTTTTATTTAATATGGGATACATTTTGTAAAAAAATTAATAGTTTTACTTCCAGTCATATTATTTTTTGTTTTGGTATGTATGTAAAAGTGGCTTCAATAATATCTAATAGACAATAATATATGGATTAAGGAGTTTTTTAAAAAGCTTGTTAAATAAAGTTTTGCTTTTTAATAATAAAGAAGTATGGCTCAAATCCATTTCTTGCATTAATAACTCAAGAAAATACATCAACGTTAATAATTTAATATACAATTTATTTTTGTACTCCGCTCTTCCATATTGTGTAAATACCCTAAATTTATTATATTTTTAATTGACTAATAAATGACCAAGGTTAAAAGGTTCGTTTATTTTTTATTAAAAACAAATAAATCAATTGAATCATTTTATAACCATCCAGAAATTTTAAACTTTAGGTAAATGTTTTTCTTATTATTTTAATATTATATTAAAAGTAAGAATAAAAGTCACATAAAAAATTATAAATGTTGTTTGTTAAAATATAATCCATAGCTTTATACAAAAACTTTTTAATTGTTTTAGCCTTTATATTTTTAATTCTACCATCAAAGTCAAAAACTCTGACAGTAGCATTAAGCACTTATAAGTATTAGCCCTTTGACCAGTAATGAAATGTACTTCATAATAAAAACACTTTTAAAACCTCTTTAGGGGAGTTACTTTTTAACGAGTCTGTCCAAAGATAAAAAAAAGTCTACCACGAATATTCATACTGCCATATATAGACGCGGCGCTTTAACCCAGCCTGTCAATGTCAAATTTTTTGAGTGTTGGACTGGGCAAACGCGCCACTTTTTATGTCGGACAAGTTTATCACAATTTTTAAACAGTGTGCCAAAAATCTTGAGGGTTACAGACACGAAACCCGCCTGAACGATACCAGAAACTTGTGTTTGAGCTTTATGATTTTATGACTGTAACCCTTACAATCTTTGGCACAATGTTTAAGAATTGCATATAAAACATTGTGGTAAACTGGTGACAAAACATGTGCCGTGTTTGCCTAGTCAGACACCCGAAACACTTCACATTGACAGGCTGGGTTAAAGGGCCGCTTCTATATATGGCGGTATAAATATTCGTGGTAGACTCGTCAAAAGCAACATCCTCTAAAAGGTTCTAAATGTGTTCTTATATTGAAGACCATTTTATTTCGGGACCAGGCACTATAATCAAATGTTTGTTACAAAGAGCCAGTGAAAGGCGACCTGTATGTATTTGACCAGACCTGAGGTTTTTGCAGTGAGGCCCCTTTACCTACCATACATGATATGGGCTAAAACAGTATCGATTTTTGTATTTTTTTAAATGTTTTTAACCACATCTGCCGTTGGGCAATTTAAAAATATATCATTATTATTATCGGAAAACAATAATAACAGAACATTATCCCGTGTTTCGCATTTCAATTTAAAAAGATAAACTAAAAACTATCAGCCAAATGACAAATAAGAAAATTATTACGTTATATTTACTTCCTTAATTGTTTATAAAACCATCCTAGATGTGATATCTGGTTAAATACTTTTAACATTTTATTTAATTTTATTTTTTGAGAACCTTTATAACTGTCTGTCACAATGATAAACGCGCGATAAAGGTTTGCCATTGTTGTTTTTTAATGATTATAAAAATATATTTTTAAATTCCCGAATGCAGACGTGGTTAAATTTTTTATACAGGTTGTTCTATTAAAACTTACCACTCAAGTTATCTGCAAAGAGAATTAGATTTGCGAGAATCGTCGAAACACGTAAAGATATTTTTAAGTAAAACGTTTTATACAAGAAAATGAACGGCGCCCCTTTAACCCCTTAACCTTAACCCCCAGGCTCACCACCCCAAAATACTTAAATGAGAAGTGGGGTCGACTAATACATTATTTTAAAAGCTCCTAATGACCATTTTATATTCATTGAATATAAAGTCAATATTTTTACCTTCTACAAAATGGTGGTATTTAAATATTACCTGATTACCCGATTTGTATAGTCATATTTCCCAAACTAATAAAGTTAGATATACATAATGTGGTATTTTTCTAATGATCTCTAAAAGGTCTTTTAAACGTCGATATAATATACAGGGTGATTCATTAACACATATACACTTTTTGTTCTACCGTGTATATTATTACCAGTATTACAATTAAACAGATCTTTAAGAAAATACCACATTAAGTACTACTAACTTTAAACAATACGGCCATACGGCCCTCCCAATTCACCCAGGAAATACAGCCATCCCAATTAGGTATTGGGATAATATTTAAAGTACCTGCATTTTGTAGTAGACGAAAGGTACTGACTTTATATTCTAGGGTTAGAAACTACCCGTCAGGACCTTTAAAATGATGTGCACTCTTTTTGCGGTCTTCGAGTAGTGCAATACGTTTACGTAGAAGTCTACATAGACTTCCCGGGTAGGCGATTGAAGGCGTCGTACGAGCGTAGCTGTACCCTTGGGGATCGAGAAAAGATTCACGCTAAATTGGTGCTGCTTTCTTCTGGGGCTAAGCGCTGTGAGTGAAGATTCCTAAAGCCTAAAGTTTTTCGTTTTGGTGTTGAACACATGGTGTCTTCGTATGGTCGAAGAGGTGCGCACGCCTTGCGAAAAAACGTCAGTGAGTGAAAGTGACGGTTATGCGCGATACCAGTAGCAGCCTCTGGCTTGACAGTCACAATTTATGCATGTTCAGAAGTTTATCGCTGTTGTTGATTTAAATATTTGAATATTTTTAAACCGGAATTTCTGGGATCGGAAAGCTCGACAATCCAGATTTGCCCACCACATAAAGCTGGCAATTGCCTTGCAGCAACGCCCACATTAAATAATTTTGGTGTGGTGGCCCTGGTGGTTAAGGGGATAATGGGGCGCAGTCCACTCTTTTGTAAAAAATGTTTTCCCTTAATAAATATTAAACGTATTCTGCAATTTTTAAATCTCTTCCTTTTCGCAGATAACTTAATTATTGTTAAGTTTTTAAATGAACACCGTATAATAGAGCGTGTCTACTTGAGTTAGCACCATGTGAAAAACTTTTTTATTATTAAGTTTACGAAAAGTTATTGTTTGTAAAGTTCTTCATGGTCTAAAACCTTAAATTTAATTATTAGATATTAATTTTTTGCACTGGTATGCGAGGTATGTCAAGGTGTAATTTGGATCAAGGGCAAGTACCTTTATTTTTTTCGTAAAAAAATGTTAAAATTAAAATTACATTTAAATATTGTTTCCTTAATTGTAAGACCATCAGTTTTATAAAAATGTAATTTGAGACCATCTTTAGCCACATTTTATAAGGGTAAAAATGGCAGCAAATCACATTTTTCATAAAAACTAATTCGGTAATTTTACAATTAATTGACGATATGCAAACTTGTTAATTTTCAGAAAAGCTTTTTATTCAATTTACAGGCGGTAAATCGTAAAGAATGGGTTTTCACACAAGTGCATACTTATTTCAAAATGTAATATGTAAACTTAAGAACTGCCAAAAACAGCAAAAGTCCACAAGTAACCGTTATTGTGTAATTTTTTCCAAAATAAACAAGTTTTCATGTTGTATTTAATACTAAACATCTTTTCTTGATAAAAATTTTTGATATAAAAAGTACACTATCCTCTTGAGCAAAATTTATATTTTTGACATATAGCCTGTCTCTGAAATTAATATCTTATGATAAATTAATATCTTGATGACATATAAGGAAAATATTTTTTGTAAAATGGAGAGCAGTGACTCACCACATCCTGTATGGTAGATATACAGACTGTCCACATATGGGGTTAACAAGTTAAAATGGACCAAAAAAATTTTATTTTTAAAAGAATCATTCTTTATATAAATTTTTGTATGCAGGGTTAGCAAAATCTTAAAAACATGAGTTTTCTCAGAAGTGCTTACCTGTATTTTCACTTTTTAGCATAATGTTATTAAATTTTTTATTAAGAATCCATGTTGGTAATCGATAAAAACAATAATACAAATATCATTGAAATCCATTATTTTGACGAAAACTGGCGATTTTAATTAAAGGAAATTTTGTTTTTAAGGGAATTGGAAAAGCAGGCATTTGAAAAGCAGTATATTTTTTTATGTTATTTATTATAAAATTTAAAATAATTGTTTTGATAACTTCAAAATCAGCTTTTCGATTTTCTTCCAATACCCTGTAACTTTAATAAAGTTATTCAAAATGCTATTACTCAACAAAAAAATTGATGATATTTGTAAAGTTAAGAAATAAAGATAGTGTACTCCTGGAAAAAATAATGAGTTTTTAGTTTTTGCGAATCCCTGTATAAAAGAATCAATATTTTCTTTGTAAATGCTATTTTAGAAGCAAAATTTTAGTAATAATTCCTTATTTTCGAAAAATGAAATTTCTGGTCTATTTGTTCTCTTGTTTAACTCATCCGTGGATAAATTCCCCATTTTGTTAATTTTGATTTATTAACAATAATACGTGATAAACATATTTTTTAAATGTTCAAGTAAATATGCAAAGAACACATTTTGTGTATTATTATTGTACCTACTTACTTGCACAATTAGCCTTAAGAATTGATTTTGTGTTTCTAAAGCTTGCGTTATAATCCCCTTAGTTTCTTTAGTCTTTTCCCAGTTCTGAAACTACATAATCTCTCGTGAGTTTTCCATGACGATATCGCCTTAAATAAAAAAAGGTTTTAAAAATTATATTGTATAGGCAATAAAATATTACCAATATTAAAATTAAATTTTAGTTTTTGTATTACGAATTTTATATAAATGTGCAATAAACATTAAAAGAGAATATATATATATATATAAGCAAAGAAAGATATAGTATATGCTATATATATATATATATATATATATATATATATATATATATATATATATATATATATATATATATATATATATATATATATATGTATTTTAGACTCCGTAATGTGGAAAATAGATTTTTTTTTTAGTTAAAGATATACACGTTTTATTAAGTCATGCTTCACTGGCAATGTTTAAACAATAAACGATCTAACATGTGTAGAGCACTAACAGGAATAAAATAAACTAAGAATACCGGCATGCAAACAAGGTGACGCAGAGCGTCCCGCTTTGATATTGCTTTACTTGACTATAAACCTTATAAATTAGCTAAACGTGTATATTATATCATAATAAAATATTACATAATAATCCGATTATCTAAAAATGGGCATTTCATTAAAAAAGAATTACAATAATTGTGTTTTACAGTAATGAAACAGTAAAAACTCCTTACTGCTTGTAACTTTCTTTAATTGCAAGGTTGCATTTTTTATCAACACTGCCCGATCTGGAGATGCAGACTAGGCAAAGGTTCCTTAAGAGCCAGTTAAGATCCCAACGGCAGATTGGTTTCAAAACTATTTAGTTTCCATCCCGTACATGGTAGAGGCGATATCAAAAAAACCTCGAGAAAAATCCCTTAAGAAGTCGTAATGGCGAATAAACGTAGCAGCTTATTGTCCATCACGCCACTCTGTCGGCAGTGTGAAAAACTAAGCTAAACGTGGGTCCGTGAAACCAATACTTAACGAAAATAAGTGCTTTTGATAGAGTTATTTTCGTTAAACATAAGTTTTAGACTAACAACAAAAGTTTGTGATTAGCTACTAAGAATGTCCTACCATAGTGTCTCCATTTTCCGCATGCAAAACTTATTTACCATGCCTAGAAAATAAAATAGTGTACTCTACATCTAGAATCATGCAACTACTAAATAAAAAATAGAGTCAACTTATGTTTACTACTACCAGACTGGGCCAAAAAAAAACCAAATGTTTAGCTATTACCAGACTGGGCCAAAAACACAAACATTTTTTTTTCCAACAGTACTGTAATAATATTGTTTATGACGACGACAAAGAAAAACTTTCTGAAATTTTCGGGCCTTAATAATAACATTAATTTGCAACATTAAAATAATCACTTCATTCACTCTTGAAACTTGAACCAATTAATATTCTTAAAAGGAAATTAAGTTCTCTATAAGAAGGCTTTCTTAGTAAATTTCTGTAAAACGACCGTTTTCTTGTAATCGTGCTTTAAACATTAAATTTTGTAATTTTGTCACTTAGAATCTGAATTTCTTAAACTACCATAAAAATATTATCTTTATTAAATAAATAATTTTTCTTAAGGAAAAATTTTATGCTCTACAAAAAAAGTCTCCTAACAATTTTCGACAAATTCATTCCTTTCAAAGTCATTTAATGTTGAAATAAATTATTATTTCAATTTAAACATGAAGCAACTTTAAAAAACAAGAATTTATTGAAAAATGGCAATAAACCTTTTTTGTAGGGCATAACCTTTCCCTTAAGATTACCTAATTATTTATTTTATAAAGATTAGTGATATGTATGATAGTTTAAAAACAAAAATTTAAGTGACAAATATAAAAATTTAATTAATGTTTAAGGCGGGATTACTCAAACGCTCGTCCCTCGAAAATTTACTAAGAAACATTTTTTGTAGAAAATTTATTTTTTCTTCAAGAATATGAATTGATTGATGGTTTAACATTTCGAGACTGTATAAAAAAATGCAAGAATTGTTGAAAAATTAGTACCTCTTAATGTTATTATTAAGGGCTAAAAATTTCAGGATATTTTTCTTTTGTCGTCATGAACAATATTTTTGCAGTACCGGTAAAAATTATATATATTTTCTTTGGCCCAGTCTTCTATATACTCTACAATTAGTTGTCTGAATTAAACTAAAGAATATAATTTATATTGGTTTGGATTAGTATTTAAAACTACAAACTAAAGGTGCGTACTAATATTGTTTTGTACACTTATGCATATTTAGGATACCATTAGTCCTATGGGGTATGTAAAAGATAAACATTTGGAAATGATTGAAAATGTCCAAAATGGCACATACTTTAAAGTAATGTGGTTTTAAAAAAAAACATACAGATTACACATTTTTTATTACATTATACAAGATGATTCCTACCCTCTACGAACAAACTAGGAAAATGATTGCTAACGACAAACAATAACTAATATGTCGCATCGAGAATATTGCCTAAATATTAATTGACCGTCTGAGGGTGGCTCAAAAAAAAATTAAAGCTGGGGTATTAACTTGATTGGTTTTGAAATATATTATTTGAATGCTCTTTTGTACCTATAAGTATGCAAGCATTTTTGTTTCAGTAAACTACAATAACAATCTCTTCTAGGCTTCTAATTAAACCTATAAATGTATATAGGGTAATAAATTATGTTATTGTTCACTTACTGTCTTCCGAAAATGGATTGCCGAACCACTTTTTCAAAATAAAATCTATTAATCCTTTTTGCATTTGAGCTTCGTTAGGATACTCAACTACTTCTGACTTGTCTACCCTTTGCGAGCCACCTTTGAGGTAGTTTTCTTTCGAGTTCCGTGTGTAAAACCACCTACAAATTCAATATTAAAAATTCTATATACAATTAATTGTGAGCAGCAACATAAAACATACATTAATTTTGATACATGGTGTCCGTCGAAGTACTCAAAATACTTCGGGTATAAATTCTATGAGTAATTTTAGGCAAAAATCATTTACTCACTTCTTCGGAATTCCGCTAACGAGTTCTTGAATTATTTGGGTTTAAACTTTAAACCCAAATAATGTTGTAATGACGACATGTAGAGGTTAAGTGGGTTAATTATTGGCTCTTGTAAACAACTGTAAGACGACATAAATTGTAGAGTTCTAAAATAATATTGTTGCGGCTAGTTTGCATAAGTAATTTAATAATTAGCAACTTGAGTTGTAATACTGATTGTTTTTTCGTAAATTGTCATTATTGACAGTTGGTTATTTTATTTTCTTGCATAACTTTATTGAAATATAATACAGGTATGATTTTAACACAAGGTATGCAAAAAAATAAAATAATCAACAGCTGTCAATAATGACAATTTACGAACAAACTATCATTATGACAACACAAAGTGCTAATTATTAAATTACCTATGCAAACTAGTCGCAAAATGATATTTCTTTACTCCTAACTTATGTCTTGTCATCTTTAAATCCAGATATTTTAAGAACCGTTGGGAATTCGGAAAAAAGTGAATACATTTTCGTAAAATTAGTCTTGGAATTCATATCCGACGTATCTCGGATACCTCGGAGGCCACCCTGTATATGTTACATAAAATTTAATAAAAACTAACTTTTGCTTAATTTACCGGGGTGCGTCGTCGAGTGGAACATAGGAAAACCCCATGGAAACCCCATGTAAATTTTAAGGGGTTAATTATTGGCTCCTCTGTATATTGTACAGAAAAAATGTAAGACAACTTTTTGAAGAGACTAATCTGACAAACCCTCGGGCCAAGTTTCAAAAAATGTAATAAGCTGAAAACATTTCAGAGACTACTCTCTACTATTTCATTAATACTCTTTCTTCGTGTGTGACAACATTCAGGGGCCTGTATGGTTTTACCTGAACCGAAAATTTGGTAATTTTGTAATTACATTTAATTGAATATTTCAAGATTCGCTAATTAAATTTTTTCAAACTTGGCAAAGAGGGTTTGTTATAGTAGTCCCTTTGAAAAGTTATTTAACATTTTTTCTGTAAAATGTACAGACCAATAGTAACCCACTTAACCTCTACATGGAATTTTCTATGTTCAGTTGGCGACGCACCACTCAATAAACCAGCCCTTTATGTCATTTGTTATTTAAATATGAAGAGATTTAATGTTATATCAGATTATTATTGCAAAACTTTTTTAACTTAACTTAAATCTTAAAAGAAAAGCGTATTGTTGGAAGTGATAACATTACCTGCATAGCAAGCCTCTTTAACTGGGCATTTCTTCTTACACTTTCAATATCACCAACAGCCAAACCAATAAGTAGATTCATTAGTAGAATAGGCATTAGTACCATAAAGAGTCCCAAAATTAGGAACGCTGGTATAGGGAAAGGAAGAAATGTATTTTCATCTTTGTTGTTTAAGTAGTACGGTTTAACGTATGTACCGAGAAAGTCTATTTCTCCCAGCATCATTGAAAAGGTACGTATTAGAGACATTGGAATTGTTTTAAAAGAAAGATGGTCACCCCTAAAATAAAATTAAGTATTAGAATTGAGTGCCCTTTGTTTTGCGTTGTTATAGTCTGAGTCCAGCGGTTCTCAAACTCTCATACTTAACGCTTTCCCATTTTATTTTAATCAATTTTGCTCCACCCGATGTATTGCGAAAATAAAATAGTCAAACCAGAGAATTAAAATTAGACTAGGCAACACTGTATATCCAGCTGGTATAGTCATATGTGCTTGGTGCGGAGAATGATGTTTCGCGAAAAATGTCGAACGATATTGAATTGTCTCGACACAAGAAGCGCGGCTATAAATAGAGAAGCGCGTTTACAGGTGTAGCCTTTTTGTCTTAAGACAGTTGTTGCAATACAATTGGTTAAAGTTAAACAAATAAAAATTGAGTTTCGTGCTCTAACGCTGAATATTTTCTACGCTGTAAATATGGACAAATTTCTAATTGAAGCCAAACGAAAACTTAACGAGGAAGAACCTTACACTTCGACTTGATTTACGAGGATATAAGTCTAAAACCCGAAAATATGACCAAGCTTACCTAAGTTTGGGCTTTACAAGCATCGAAATGCAAGTTATTTGTTTAAAAGTATAAGCTGCTAATAGCATGAAAACCTATAAATTGAAGTGGCACCTAGAAACATTCCACAGGTAATGTATCCGTATTTCATAAATTTTGCAAACATTTATGTATAAAAAAATTTAAGATTGGGTTTTGTTGTAGGTATTGTTAAATAAATTGTTTAAAAAATTATTATTTCTTTATTTGATAGTTTTAGTTTCTTTGAGTAATTTTCTTCCTAAATTACACTCGTGCATAGAAAATAATATAGCTTTCAAGTAGTAGTAGCCTTTTAGAAACTACTCTTATTTATTTTCACATTTTGACGAAAGAGCCCGACTCCGAAGGAGAACCAGAACTAACCAGAACTAATCAAAATATGAAAATGAACTCTGGTAGTTTTTAGGCAATACGCTTTCAAGCAAAATTATTGATAATTTTGATACACTTGTGTAATTACCCCCGAAGAATCCTTTTTGTAAAAATATGCATTTATGAGAAAACAAGTTAACAGAAAACTGCTCTGATATGTTTTTCACATTGTGTAGAAGCATTCGGCAGTTTTCACTTGTAAAGAATCATAAAATTGTAATGTTAAAAACCATTAAGGGGCCATTTAAGAAAGCTGAGTACGAATTTCCGACGATACTTTTTTGCAGAAGAAGCTATTAATTTGTCCAATTGGAATTGGTTTTGAAATCTATTGAGGTAAAACTAATAGACGTTTCGTCCAGCACTTTACTAAAAATGGATTTCGGTACCAAATATTTAACAATATCTAGATCGAACTTCCAAATGACTTCTTAGTAATAACAGCCAAAGCCATACGGATTTTGTAAGTTTTCTCTACGTCCTATCATTTGTGAAACTGGATTTTTTGCTGTTGCTTTAACTAGAAAAAAAAATCAGAGTTGTCATTTCCAATGTGGAACCCAACTTACAGAGATTGTGTGCTACAAAGCAAGCGCATGTCCGCCATTAGTTCTTGGATTCTAAGAATAGTTAAAATTTGTTAGGCTAGAATAAGTTTGTAGTTCAATATTTGACAATTATTTTTTATAAATCGTTATTATTTTTTGTTTTTAAATTTACTGCGCCCCACTTACCAACTTAACATACCTGCCCCTCAGGGTGACGCGCTCCACAGTTTGAGAACCGCTGGTTTACTTAACAAGTTCAAAATTGTGAAATAGAAATAATGCTTCAAAAATATGTGCGATAGCTTATTAGATTCGAAATGACGTCTGAAAAAATATTTTTTTAAAGGCCTATTAATTAGCATTTGAAAAATTAAAAATCTGATTAAGGCAATAAAAAAAAAATAAATGGGATGTTTAGTTCATTGTTAATAACTTAAAAAATAGTAACATATAGGAAATTTTTAAAAGAAGATCCTAGAAGAAAAAGAAATTTTTAATAAAAAAGTTTCAGCTTTCGGAACTCTATCTCCATTATTTTTTTTTGCTGAAAATGTGGCTCCGCAAGGTCGTTTACGTTATAGCGCAAAGCCAAGTCATTTCAAATAGTTTTTATTGTTTTAATAAACAATTTAGTTCTTTTGGGGCGTTCAAGGACTTCATAATGATTTTAAATGGCACACGATGGAAATTTCTGGACGATCGATGGCTTCAAGCTGCAGCAAACTGTCAAAGAGAATGCGGATGTTTTGGTTGAAATCCTTTTTCAAATATATGGTGTTTCCTAACTACGGTACGTTGTTGAATCCAAAACCAATTTCAATGTCGAATAACTTTTTAAAAAGTGAATTTATTAAAAAACGTTAAGGGGATCTTTTTGTAGCGCATCCAATTTCCTTTAAAAATATTTATTTAATTCATATAAATATAATTATTCGTAGTGGTAGATTAGATTAGATTAAAATAGGGCCAGAATAACCCATGCACTGAAGCCGCTCGCCTTATTGTGCGCCCTGTGTTTTTACGTCTGGGTGATGTCAGCCAGACGGGACCTACAGCTTAACGTGGGTTCCGAATCACGGTCCTATGAGCGACAACTTAAGACCTCGTCCCCACCCAGGGGTACTACTGAACCTACCGAGTGGGGTCCGCATGTCTACGGTTGCGCAGGACACGGCAAAGTGTGTTTCGGCGCCCTGGTGCTTTGGTGGCCTTCAGCGTCGATTCATTTTGCACTTTGTCCGTCTGGTGTTGAGCTAACCACTAAATTTCCGACCAACCTATAAATAAGTATTTGGCCTCAGCAGGATTCGAACCCACCTCACGTCCATTGTGCACTCAACGACTTAACGCCTTACACGCTAAGCCATCACCGGATTTTGTAGTGGTAAGAAATATCCAAAGTCAAGAAATAAAATTTAAAAAATAAGTCATTGTTCAAAGCCCAATTACATGAACACTTTCTGTAAAGAATTAAATTTTCTTTATAAATGTGTATTGGCAAAATTTCTCAGAATAATTTAGATAAGAAAATTTTGCATAAAAAAAAGATCTTTGTCAAAAAAGCGTTATTTGCAAAGATAGACGTCTCAATATTAATAATAAGGGCTCAAACCAAGCTACTATACATATATAATGTTTTCTATATATTAACAAACAATGTTGTTTTTTTTTGACCCAGTCTAATACTTACCCTTGATAGTAGTATGTAAAATGCTAGTCCAAAAGCAATGATAAGAATTGAGAATACCATAAGCACCTTAATAAGAGTTTGCAGTATTTCAAGGAACATAACCACATAAATTCCTACTTGATCAAATCTTTGAAGAAGTAATAAGAGGTTAAACCAACTTAAAAAGACTACCATTGATGCAAATGAAAACTGGATTTCGTAGACTTCACCACTAAAAATTGGAAGTACCTAAAATAGAATCAATTTTTAGATGGGTTCTATCTAGAGATCAAGTCAAATTTTTATAAAGTTTTTTCTAAATAATTTTTTTGTTTTTTTTTATTATTCAATTTAACTATAAAAAAATATTTTAAATGTTTTTTAAACAATTGAATAGTTTTTTTGTGTAAGGCCGTGTTTCCACGGGCTACTTTTGGAAGTCGATATGGACCACAAAAAGTGGGTACAGTGACAGGTTGTCAAAACGCCCGTGTAAAAGGAAGTAAAATTTTAGCATTGTTGAAAACGGAACTACAAGCTGGTGTCACACCAACCCCTTTTGTGGCCCATATCAACTTCAAAAAGTAGCCCGTGAAAACACGGCCTTAGAGATAGATATTTTTTTTTATTAAATATAATTACTAACCATTACTATCGTTGCTCCGTATAAGCACCATGTTACCAAATTGATTGGATTAAAAAAATACATAAACTTCTGTTGAAGAACTTGAGCGAATTCCCTTGCACTGTTGGCCGCAATAAATATTAATATAGTCAGGGCGCAAATGTACATGGAATAATTAACTTGAACACTTAGTATTTCTGCTTTTCTGTCTGCATACTTCTAAAATTAAATAAAAGTACCTACATAATAATTTGCATACAATTCTTAATTTGCTTCTTATATCTAAATAAAAAGTTTATTAAAATTACTATTTTTTTTTGCATAAATATAAACATGTGACACATATCCAATACCCTAATTTCCTTTTACTTTTTTACCTGTTACAGTTCTAAAGTTCCAATATCAAATTACCGCCTAAAAGTTGGGCACGTATGGGAAAAATATTATTTAAATTGTGATTTTTTTTCTTCACGACTGTTAAAAAATTGATACATTATTAATATGTGTACCCTTGTTTTTAATCGAAAATTCCCTAGTTAAAATATCATAAAAAAGGTAAAAAATATAACAAAATTAAATTTTGGGTTTTTCTCGATTTCTGGAAAAACCACAAGTTTGAAAAAAGTTAAAAGGCTAAGTTAAAAGTGAAAAAAGATCGATAACTTGTAAATATACCCATTTTTACAAGCGCATATAAATTAAAGAAAATTCTACAATTTTTTCAAAATATTGTGGATGTCTTACCAAATGTTACCATTATCACCCATTATAAACCTTATCAGGTTGTAAATTATAGTAGCATATTTCGATTTATAATTTTTCTCTAAATTAATCTTACATAAAATCTTACGTTTTCACGTAATTAATGAGTAAACTTTATTAAACAGCTCAAAATTGTATATAATGATTAAAAAAATAATAAATTGAGTGTTTTTGTTTTGCATTTTCCTAGAAAATTTACCATGGTAGTGTATGTTTTTACACCAGTAGAAAGTAGAAATTTTAATGAACAAAAGTTCTCACTGACTTTTTTCAAAAAATCGATATTTTGACACGTGAATTTTCCGATTGACAATAAGAGTACTTCTTCGATATTAAGTTAAAATAAAATGAAAAAATAGATATTTTAAATTTAAAAAACTACAAGCTTTTTCGTTTTATTCTCAACCTTTTAAAATGAGTTTTAGCCTACTTTACTTTTTTCTTTAGTTTTAAAAATTATCAACCCTGGTCTCTATTTGTATTTCTTTTACATATCTAATTACTTACCTGTTCTATGCTTATATTATTAAATTTAAGGTAGCTAAAATTTAAGGCTTTTTCATGTTCCATAAGCTGTGAGGAAAAACACGTAATCGATCCCAAAAATACAGTAAAATAAAAGATTTGTCAAATGGAAATATTTTCCATAAGAATTCCACTTCATCTGAAGATATTTTTGACTTAAAGGATGAGCTAGAAGTTCAACTCGACCATGAGCAACCATTGCCTAAAAGTAAAGTTTATCTTTTTAGTTACATTTACTTTAATTTTTACTATTACTACATAAAAAAGAATTACTTACATTTAAAGCTGGTAAAGGCATTGGTTTAGCAAAAGTCATTTTTTCACCAGTTTTTCGTCAATATCTTCTAATAGGGTAGGGCATTGTAGACAGGAAAAGTTATATTTTATCTAAAAAATAAAGTTTAAATTACTTAAATTTTTATTCCGGTGTATCTATGTGAAGCCGTATTGAATTATTAAAATTCGTGTTCTTAAATAAACAAATTAATTTAGTTATTTGTTTGTTTGTTTTTGTAAGGGGTAATCTTCAAAAGTACTTAAGCGATTATAATTTTTTCACACTCTTCAGGAATGCTATGGGCTAATATTATGATTTAACAAAAACTTCAGAGAAAAATAATGGAATATGTGTATTAAGTCAGGAAAAAAATATAATTAACTCCCAACGAAGTAGGCAACTGTCAGCATTTTTTTATAAGCATCAGTAGTCCTGCTCGTCTGCCACGCAGGAGGCCCGGGTTTAATACTCGGCCGAAGCAGATTTTTTAAATAAAAATACATCATGATCATTCTTAAAGTCGGCACTATTGCTAACTTTCCTATTATTAAAGATACGAAGTCGATGTAATTGTTAAAGTTGCTAATGTAATAATAAATAAAAAGTTAATATATTGCATCCGTTACATAGATATTTTAAAGAGCTTTAAAAAATACCACATTTAATATGTCTATTGTTTATCGCTTATGGTTTTGGAAATATATCCAAATATAAAAAAATAGTAGATATATTGTACGTTTTATCTTCGATACCAAAGGTATTGCTTATAGCTTAGAGCTAAAGATATTATAAACATTTAACATAATTTTCCATAACAATTTAAAATAAAATTCTTAAGCTTAGCCATATTTCCGAAACTAATAAAAAATGGATATATCAAATGTGAACTTTAATTAACGATGCTTGATAGATCTTTCAAATAATAACATAATATTTAGGGTGTTTTATTTTAAGAAAGTATAATAGGTGCAATAAGTTGAATACCGGATGTTTAATTATTTTTCTGTTGGCAGCACGTTAATCAGCGGATAAAAAACCATTTTGCTAATTTAATCGACCTCGTATCTCCAATAATAAAAAAGTAAGCAATGGTGCCGTCTTAAGTTTGATCACCCTGTGGATTAGGAAAAAAAGAACTTGGTTACTTATTTTTAGTTGATTTTTTTCTTTGTTATTCATTTATACCAACATGATAAAGAGGTAAAGTTTGCAACTTTGAGTGTTTTTCTTTCAGTTTTGAATTTAGAATTATTCCTGGGGGAGGTGAAGTTTAATTACCGAAGGGGATTAAAAAATTCAGAGAAAAATATAATTAACGCCCATCGAAGTGGGCACGGGAAGGCTAGTTTAATATAAATGGGCTTTAAAGATGATATTTTGAAAAATACGTTTATTTCCTTTAATTCGTATCGGTTCACTGACACCGAAACGAACTCAAGAAATTTTGGCGAAATAAAGACGAATGTAGATCAACTTACCGTCCACACGATGGCGTTGGCCAAAGTTTTTGGACTTGGCCAACGTGTGGATTCGACATTAAGAAAGTAGACTCTCTTGGGACTCAAACAGTTTTGTCGTAGACAACATTTTTGAAGTAATGTTGCCTTGGAAATTATTTTGATATCTAAATTATAAAAGTGATCGAGCGCGAGACATAGCTACGTATAGCTGGCCATGGCTAAACATCGGTTTTAGTAAATGAATACCATTCCATTCCTAAATTTGCAGTAAAATATTAGCATATTTGTCATCTAAATAAAATGAACTGCCAAAAAACCTATTTTATAGGAAAAATAGACAACAAAACAATAATACAAACAATATTGAAAAGTCTCAGTAACTGAAGACTCATTAAGAAAAATATTATGTAAATAACTGCAATACACCTTCCTCACAAAGTTGCTAGAATAATAGCATTAAATAACTTTACAATAAGAACTAGCATTGTTTTATCGATATCTAATGGTTTAGGCACTTTATTGTGTTTTCAGTAAATAAAGTAAAACGACACAGAGAGAGGGAGAGAAAATAAAGCAAAATACTTCTGTCTTTTAAAAATTATAATAGTCAACGTGGTTTTATCTTAATTCATTCAAAAAGTTATAGTTTAACTCTAAAATAAAACGTGGTGCAATTATAGGTTCTACACAATAAAGTCAAAATTAACTTTTTTTTTATAAATTGGAACCTTGTTTGACTCAATTACAACCTTATTATTTTTAATAATAATATTTAATGAGATTTTATACTACTTACAGAGAATAATTTTGAATCCTTTTTGCAATTAGCCTTAATAATGCATTTATCTTGGACTGCCTCAAATACTCGTGGCATTGCCGCTATAAGAGCCAAAGTTACACAAGGATGCTTTGACGATTTCATTGACATTATCTCTTCAGCCCTAAAATTAAGACTTAAATGAGTCGTTTCTTTGCCACAACATGAAAATAATTTAAATATTTTTCATTTAATATAAATATATGCATACAGGGTGTTTCCTAATTGAGGTAATAGAATCTACAGGAATATTTCTTAGTCTATTTTATGGAAAAAAGTTCATATAAACATAGGTCCGGAAATGCTTTATTTCTAAGATACAGAGTGTTAAACTTTAAAAAGGAAATCGGATTTTTAATAATATCCTAAATATGCCTTACCCGATTTTAATAAAATTTGGCTATGGTATTTATTGAAACACGAAGTTAATTTAGCCCTAAACTAATTTTAATTTGTGAGACCAGTGGCGGCGTGGGACGCATCTTAGCTAATATTTTTAACAAAAAATGTATGCCACTGACTTTTGTCAACTTTTATATTTTTCCAGGTAAAACACCTACAAATACAACCTATTTTTGTCTTCATAGTTTTAAGAAGCTTGCTTAGATTTTCAAAAAAAAAAAATTAAATACGCTAAACTGCATAATCTTGGACCATACAAGAAAAATTAGGGCATTTTTCTCTTTTAAAAATTAAGTGTTATAACTTCTTATTAGCAATTATGTAATAACAATATCAAATACTTAATTAAAGAATGTTTATTTCTACTCTTACCAATTTTACTAAAAAAGTGTTTTAGAAATTTTTCCTGTAACCTGAGAATAAACAATTTGTCGACCCATGTTTATATGAACTTAAAAAAAATCTTAGAAATTACCGCAATTAGGAAACACCCTGTATACTCATAAACAAAATTATTTAATATTATTAATATATACAATAACAATTATTATTACAATTTTATATTATCACAATAAGCTTATACAGACTGACGGATAAGAACAAATGGACATAAAAATAATTTTTCGAAAAAAATTTGCTAGTAATATATAAATGGGATACACAAAAAAAATGATAATTTTGTACACAAGGTCTAATAAAAACTTTAAAAACATATTTTTTTTCAAGAGGAAACAACCTTTATTTCTTTATTTTTAGGCAAAATATTATTTAAAAAATGTATGTGTAACTGATGTTTAGTTACCAAAAATTATTTATTTAAAATTTTTATAATAAAATAACCTAATAAAATCTCATAATTTTTAAATACCTGCTTTCTCCAAATTCCTACATAACACAACTTCTCAGCTGTAAACGAATGTGATCACAGCTTTTTCGCCAAATTATAGACTTTAATAAAATGTTGTATTATGGTTTTTATTGATAACAAACATTATTCAAATAAATATTCCTTGCAACATTTTGCTAAACAAATAAAAATAAAGATAGTTTACTCTTTCAGAAAAACAACATTTGGTTAAATATGATTGTATTTAATAATTTTGTTTGTCGGTTCGACATGGACTTCCGTTTATTTTATGCATTCCCTAGCTTAAATTTTTAAAGATTATAGGACCCTTCACAATGCTGCAATATTATTTTTAGTTTCATCTAAACAAAAAAAAACGATTTTTATAAGGTTAGCACAATTTTTAGCAGAATAACCTATTGTTTTTAGATTTTCCTACTAAACACAACCTTGTTTTGTCGAAAACGCTTTGATTTATCAAGTTTTAACAGGAGTACCTTTTTTTAGCTAAAGATCTAAGCTACCTACAAATACTTATTTAATTTATTTTTTATACAGGATGTAAAAATAATTAACACTATTGTGTAATAATATAGGCAAATGTTTTAGAGGGATACCATTTTAAAAAGCCCTTACGTGTATTTATGATATTAAAAAATTATTTTATTATACGAAGTACTATAAAACTTATTCAAGAAAAACCGATTTCCAGCGGCATCTTTTAAGAGCACATAATATCCCTGTAAATAGAGGCTTTAGGAAAAAAATGTATATGAACTTGTCATATTTTTTCACGGGTTTCATATGAATCCGAGAGATTGCCCACATATTCTTGGACACCCTGTATAACATTTTTTCTTTGTAGAATTTAATAATTTTAATTCCGAATTGAATATTTCTTTTCAAGGACAAACCTGAAGAAAGAAAGAAAAAAATTTTATTAAAAAACTTTGTCTTTATTAAAATGCCCTGTTTTATCCGAAACCAAAATATTTTGAACATTATCACTTTAATTTGTCTTAAAACTTTTTGACAAGTTTCAAAAGTTCCTCGTGAAACTTTTCTTCTTCTTAGAATAAAATCTATCGAAATGCTGTTTATAAAAAGACAATCTTGAATTTTATATTAGGATTTTCGTGAAAGAAAAACAAATAAGAAAACAGCTGCATATGGAATACAAAATTTTGTTTGTGTTTTAAAGAAACTAGAATATTTTGATTTAGTGGAGCAATGCACTTTATTTACAATTTAAGAACTTTGCGGACAGTAACCTCGTATTTGTAAGGATTTTGAACGTAAATAAATAGAGAAATACTCTTTACTTTAATTTAATCTACATATGTAAATGTTAAGACACGTCATGTCCTACAAACTAAAACAAAGAAAAAAGCTACAAGCATACTTTTTAAAAAGATAACGCAATTTAAAAAAAAATGTATGTGATTTAAAATTATGTTTTATAATACTTTTTTTATAGATTAAAATCTTTTTTAATAGTTTATTACAACTATTTTTATAGGTGATAACATATATATGTGTGTATATATATATAAATATATTCTTTTGAGAAATTATTAGTTTCACTTCTATCAACTCTGTTACTTGCAAGTGCTCATGTTCATTTAACCATGTGACAGATGCAATTTAAAAAAATAATAAACATACAGAATAAAGCTAGCCTTATTTAAATTTTAAAAGAATATTATCACTTTTACTTCTACCAGTTTGTTCATTGATCATGTCTAGAAAGAAAACCACGTTATTCGTCTTATAGGTTATTTCTCATAAAGATTTATTCTTTAGAATGAGTAAAAAATTGGTAACAACGCTGATCCTGTGCTTTGGTATACTGATATGATAATGATGATGATGACGATGATGTGCTTGCCAGGACACAAAAATTTTGTTATGTGTTCGGCTAAAACCTAACAATTTTGAATAAAGTAAGCAAACGTGATTTAAAACAAGAACTCTTTACGACTTAAATCTTGGGGCAAACTTTAAAATGTATTTTTTATTTTAAAATTATTTTAATTGTTTTGAAATCAAAAAATTCTTCCAAGAATGCAATTTCGTTTATTGATTTTTTTTTGCTAAAATCGAGAAAATTTAAGTTTGTAAGTAATTCGTAGGTGGAAGAGGAGCTTTCCTCGCCTGAGGAGGTACCACCCCACTCACCCTTTAAAGGACCCGTGAAGTCTTAACGGACGTTTCCGGTTCTGGGTGTGTGAGTCAGTTTTCCTTCTTCTTTCTTTTTCTTTTCTTTTTTCTTTTTTATCCCCCAAACTATGTAGAAATGATGGCGGCACACCCAGAAGTAAAATGTTCCGGGGTAAAATACCCCTTCATTCGGAGCTCCAGGCGAGGGGTGCATCCGGGAGGCCTTCATCGAAAAGTTTAATTTCTTTTGCAAATATATGTGGGCTTAACACCAATATAAACTCTGTTCACCACCACCTTTAGTCGTCTAAGCCCCACATACTGTTTCTAACGGAAACTCAAATAGGTTCTAAATCTTTAACCAGCCACTTTCTGTTCCCAGGCTACGAACTTATTTCGTCTTTTCGCCCACATGGTGGCATATGTACGTCCGCAATGATCTGGCTTGTGCTCGAGTTTCCAATCTTGAATCGGGTAGGTCTGATATCCTTTGGCTTAAACTTTCTTTTAGGTCTTCAACTAAATTTATCTGCTGTTTATACCGGTCCCCATCTAATAATTCCTATGTCGAATTCTTTGACTTTCTTTCAACAAAGATCGATAGCATGATTTCTGAGTTTCCATCGGCTGAAGTAATCGTGCTTGGCGACTTCAATGTCCATAATAAGGATTGGCTGAGGGACTTCTTCGCCACTTACCCCTGGGAATCCATCTGCTTTTCTTCTCGTGATTCTTCTGAAATTCCCAATCAACTTACTGAATCAATTCAATTGGACAATCCAATAACAAACCCTGCTTTTCCAAATCTTGTGATTAAGCCAGAATTTTAAAAGTTCAGGCTCACAAAAAGTTTTTACAGGATCCTAGTCCAGAAAACCGACTGGCCAGCATAGAAGCAAGAAACTACTACAATCAAACAATTTCTAAAGCCAGAGACTCCTTCGATAATCGTATTAAAAACAAAGTTCTTTCTTGCTCAACTGGCAGCAAATCTTTTTGGTCCTTTGCGAAAAACATAGGTAGGAATTTTTGTACCAGTTCTTTTACACCACTAACTTTGGAAGATAAAATTATTTCTACCGCTAAAGGAAAGGCAGAACTATTTGCTAAACAGTTTGCTGCCAATTCAACCCTTGACCCTCCCGTAAATCATCCAATTCCAGCTATTACCCCAGTTCCTCATAAAATTCCCGATATTATTTTTAAGGTGAAACACATTAAGTGTATCCTTTCTTCTCTTAACACCAAGAAATCGTCTGGGCCGGACGGCATCCCAGCAGTCGTTTTAGAAAAATGTGTAACCAGAACTTGCACCAATCCTAACTCGGCTCTTTTGAATTTTTTACGACACAGGTATGTTTCCGGAGAGCTGGAAAGCTTCACGTGTTCAACCTATTCCCAAGAAAGGATCTAAATCTCTTCCATCTAACTATAGACCAATTTCAATTCTCTCAGTTCTTTGTAAAGTAATGGAAAAATTCTTTAATTCACAAATTCTTAAGTACGTAGAAAAACACAAAAATTTTGCATGACAGGCAGTATGGACTTCGCCACAAAAGATCTACAGCAGATCTTCTTTCCTTCGTATCACACTGCTGGAATAAGTCTCTTGGTGAGTCCCAGATCGTTGCTCTTGATATATCCAAAACTTTTCGCCAGGTCTGGCATGCCGCACTTCTTAATAAACTTTCCTCCTATAGTCTTTCAACTAAACTCTGTACTTGGCTCTCTAGTTATCTATCTGATCGACGTATATTAGTTATTGTGTACGGCCATTCTTCAAGCTTTCAGCAAGTTAATACTGGAGTGCCTCAGGGCTCAGTTCTGGCACCAACATTGTTCCTTCTTCACATCAACGACCTTCTCTCGTCCACAACTAATTCCATTCATAATTTCGCCAAAGATAGTACCCTTTACTCTTGTTTTCAGGTTCCTAAACCCATCACTAAACCTGATTTGGAAAACAAACGCAGAGCGATGCAGATATCTCTTTCGCAGGATCTTAATTTAATATTGAATTGGGGCGCCAAAAATCTCGTCCATTTTAATGCATCCAAAACACAATCATGTTTCTTGTCGCAAAAAGAGTCATCAAATACTCATCCTCTACTTATGAGCCGCCAAATTTTACAGAGCAAAGACATCTTCAATTTTGTTGGCGTCACATTTAAAAGTAACCTCAACTGGCATAAACACATTGTATCTATAGCCACGACAGCTTCAAAAAGCTTGGATTTCTCTTTAAAGCCAAAAAGTATTTTTTCCCATCTAATTTATACACTTTGTATGTGTCCCAAATCCGACCTCCCTTGGAATATTGCTCTAATATCTGGGGCATGGTGTCCCCCACAACTCTAAGCATTCTTAATTCCATTCAAAGAAGAGCTATTCGTCTCATTAATGATCCTTCACTTACAGAAAGGCTTCCCTCTCTTGTTCATCGTCGGGCTGTGGGGGTTTTATCGCTTTTTTATAGGTACTTCCATGGCTTCTGCTCTGAAGAATTGTCCAGTATAGTTCCTCCACTTACGGTTCCTACCAGAGAAACTCGTGGTGCCGCGCGTATGCATCCCTATACGGTCCACCTGGACAGGCCTCGAACTTCTCACTTTGTTCGTTCTTTTATCCCTAGAGTTTCCAGAATGTGGAACCTGCTGCCCGCGGAGGTCTTTCCTTCATCCTCAAATATTCAAGTATTTAAGTCCCGTGTCAACAAACTCCCTTTTACCTCGCTTAAGACACCCACGGTACGTTAGTATTTAGGCTTTTAGTCTTCGTGGTTTGTCCAAAGATAAAAAAGGAGCTTTATTGAAAATATTAAAATAGCAAATTAGTTACTTCCTAACTGTCACACTCTACAAAATTTGGTCATTGTAGTTTCTTATTGTAATTTGTCGGTTGGTTAGTCAAAGCGGGGGTGATCACGTGACCATGTTTACACTGCAGCCTGCTGACTTATTGCATTGTTGCAAAAGTCTTCTTTCTTTATTAGATATAATATGTTTGCCAAGATGCTCATACAAAATACTCGGTACAGTGTGTAAATTTCTACGAGCATGCAAATTAAAAGTCCATGGCCAAATACAATAGTGGGGGAGCCCACGATGCTAAAGAGGGATTTACTCGAGCGTCATAGAGACCTATTGGGTTGCAAAGCTGAGATGATAGGAAAAAAATGTTATATAATGTATATCTTTTTATCGGTAAGGGAAGCGGCTATGGATTATTAAATATGCCAAAAAAATACTGTTATTATTTCGGCTTGTGGAAATCGTTCGAGCCATATTGGATTACATATTTTCCGTTATCCTTGAATTACTTTCTTCATAATAGAAAAAATTGGCACGCACGAGAATGTCCAATTTTTTTTTAACTCTTTAGCCCTCCGTTTCCTTTACGTCACTCTCAAATTATCAGATTAGTGGAATATACACTGTTTAGCATGTAATAAACTCACCTTATCTTAATCTGACGCGCTCTAAAATTTCTGATGGATATATTTTTGTTTTTACGATCGGCCCTGTACACGGGGGCATATTTGGTATAGGTACTTAACCAGGTAAAAGGCATCCTTCGGTATAATAATTGGCCGCGCTGTAGTAAATCCGGAAATCCCCCTCTTGGGCTCCTTTACCACGATTCTGTCACTGTCATTAATTACCTTTTATTGTAGGAACTACTTATGGCTTTGTCAGTAATTTAGTTATTTTAGACACAAATTGACTTACTTTTACGAAAAACGGCAATACATCAATTGTGGTTAGTTTTTGTAGGTTAAGTAAGTAAATATGTGTCCAAAATGAACTAACAAGCTGACCTACCTATTAATAGTTTTTACAATGTTGGGTAATTAATTATATGTTAACATAATATTTGTCTCTCAGTGTCTGATAGTGACAGAATTATTTAAAAATAAATAAAATCAAAATATTATTATTTTTCTTTACTTTTATTCCTTATTAAGTATATCCACCTGCTGTTAATATCTTAAAACCGGTAATAATTGACGTAAAATGTGTTATATATGTTTGATGTTAAATCTATTTAAGGGACAAATTTTGTTAAAATATACGGGGTGTTTCATTTAAAAACAACCTACTTGACAATGAACATTCTGTTTTTAAGACACCTTATATATAAACTAGTACTGTCAATAAAAAAGTGTATCCCAATAAGCATTCTTAAATTTATATAAGTTATATTTGTATCTGGTACAAAGGCGAAGGTATTTCGTTTTTAAATAGAGTTGGGACACCCTGTAGATACATTTACGGAATCCGAACAAGTGTTGACTAAACTAGTTTTCTGTATACGAGAAATTTATTAAATTATTTACTAAAGAAATCTGTTGCACCTTAATTACACACATTATGATTATGTAAACCTTTTCAAAATACATTTCTAATGTGTATATGATATTTTAAAAATTATTAATTTTTCTTCCATACCTGTCTTCATGGGTTACCATGGCTAAAGCGGCCTCCAAATACTTGTAGTAAATAGCATAGTCTATGGCACTCATCTCCATTTGGTTATAAAGAAGTTTGCATTTCATCGAAAGAAGCTGAGCAATGGCATTGGGCTGATTTTCCATCGTTGCCAGGTGAAGAGCAGTATTCTAGAAACGTCATTTTTAATGTTAGTTTAAATTTTAATGTAATACAATTACGTAAAATTTCGCTTGGCGATTTTATTGATACCTTTCTATTTTTTGTGCATTGGTTTATAAAATTGACGTCCCTACTAAAGTTTTCTTTAATTTTTTTATCTTTGTGACAACCCATGAAGGCTCCCGCCTAAGCACAAAAGTACTATGGGTTATTAAATGACATCACTAAAATGAGTATAAGTTGGACTTTAGTAATATAACAGAAGTCTCTTTAATAACTATAATCTAAAGATATATTAATTTTTTGTTTTCATACTTTTGTTTTTATACCCGGAAAAGAAATTTAATAATTAATAGTTTAAAAAACTAAAAAAACACGCTTTTATATGCAACCGAACTAAAAATTAGAAAATAATTTTTCTTTAAAAAAATATTGTCATTTCATAGTAAAAAGCGTGGGATGCATTTTACTATTTTTTCATAACTTTTCCATCATAGATATTTGCAAATATAATAATTATAACATTTAATATATTTATCACCCCACGCTTTTTACTATGAAATGACAATATTTTTTTTAATGAAAAATTATTTTCTAATTTTTAGTTCGGTTGCATATAAAAGCGTGTTTTTTAGTTTTTAAACTATTAATTATTTTTCATTTTTTATTTTTTGCTACTCTTGACAAAATGGCGAAAAAATTTTTAATGAACAAGAGTAGAAAATTTTAAAATTTTTCCAACAGATTGCAACTCACTAAAAAATTTCTTCTTCATTAAGTAGCAAAGTTTGAAATTTTGCCAACAGATGGCAATCCAGGCAATGTTTGGACCGTTGCCAACATATTGCAACCCACTAAAAAATTTTTTCTTCATTTAATAGCAAAGTTTGAAATGTTGCCAACAGATGGCAACCTAGGTGTTGTTTTTATAATATAATGGAATTTTTTCCTGGCGATTAAAAAAAAGATAACGGGATACTGTTTGCAGATTATTGCATTGTCATGGGTCCTTAATACGTGTGCAAAGTTTCAAAGAAATCGAATAGCTGGAAGTTGGTTAAAATTAGGCTCAAAGATTCCGTTACATAGCCAGATAGTTACAACCCAAGTTAATAAAAGCGTGTTAAAAAATGTAAGATATTCATGGTACTTATGTTTACCCTTCAATTTGTAGCACCATATACATATTTTAAGTTTACTTTGTATTCTGAAAATTTCACCTAAAATAGAAATATTATTTGGCTTTTTTTTTCGTCAAGTAGATTTATTTGTTTAACTGTTTTAAAATATACAGCTGTGTAATCGATCCCCATTTTATTGAATTTTTTTCGTTTTTTATCTATAAAATACTTAAGCTAAACACTTTTTTCTTACCCCATCTTTGTCAAGCTGGTCCAATAAATGGGAATGAACTGACAATAAGAGTTCTATCGTCTGAGTGTACCCATTCATAGCTGCAAGATGTAGCGGATTTCTACCATTATGATCCCTATGTAGGAGAGCTCCTCTGTTAAGTAGTAGTTGAACAACTCTGGTGTGACCCTAGAATTATAATTAGGACGATTACTTGCTTAACTGCTTATAAAACCGTCTTTTAAAAATATATAAAAATCATACCGGTACACAAAAATAAAAAAACGATTGGTACTTTTGACCAGACCAACTTTTCAACATATTTTTAATGCCCCGAATTTGAATCAGAAACCCGTTTTGCTACATCAGGCTTGAGTTTTGAGTACGCTTTGAAAAACCCTAAAAATCGCTAAATATTAAATATTTAAATGATTATTTTTGCAGTTTATTCAAAACTGAAGCCTGATGGAGCAAAACGAGCTCCGGATTTAACTTCAGGGCATCAAAAAACATTCAGTGTTTCTACGTAAGTTGGCGTCAAATTTATCATTAATTTTACGGAAAAAAGGTATTCTTTATAAAAAAATCTGCATGGCCAAAACCTAAAATAATCAGATATTAAATTGACTCAGTCATCTACGAGGTTTGTCCATAAATGTCATTTTTGCTTAGGAGTAAAGTACCTGTATTTTAGCTAATATCAAAAATTGTTAAAAAGAAAAGATGTTTAAAATCAAAAATTACTTTTAAGTATGCAATTTCGTTTGATTGATTTTTTTTTTTTGCTAGAATCGAGAAAATTTAAGTTAATACATTATTCTTATTTTGATAACATTTAATTTTAAAACTTTATTTTAAATTGTCCGACTTACTCTATAATTATAAAATGTATGGCAAAATGTACAAACCTAAGTTTTCACCATTATCGCAGAAAAAAAACATTTTTTTGTAACAAATTTGCATATTTAAAACTAATTTTAATTTTTAAGTATTCCTTCTTTATACCAATATTCAAAATTAAAAATACAGGTATTTACTCCTAAGTAAAAATTACGTTTTTGACTATGCCTAGTAGATGATTAAAGAAATTTAGGGCCGCGTGCACCGGTCGTTGTGTAAATAGCCAGGCTTTGGCAGTGAGCTCGGCTTTAGTCAAAAATTCCCTTGCACCGTATTATAAGCTCGGCTTTACTTAAGCCATATATTGCCCGCTTATTATTCTTAAGCTGGTTTTACAGTTATCAAACTTCTTGTCAAATAAGTTTAATTAAATATTTGATACAATTTGTTTGAAGACAGAGGTTCTATCAAGCAAATATCAGGATACAAATCAAACACCGCACCAATCAAGATAAAATGGAGGTTAAGTAGTTGCCCACTGTCAATTTTTAAATCATTGGGTTGTTAGTTTTGAAGTTTTGAATCAAATATTTGACGAAAAATAGTACGTGTTCTAATCCTACAAACAAATTTGACAGGGCGAGCTTGAATTTCTTTGATATCTAATTTTCTGTTTTTAGACAAGAAGTTTGATAAGTGTGAAACCAGCATTAAGCCAATTTATCTAACCTTATTTGTATCTGAAATTATTTATTTTGTGTCAAAAATGTCACGCTTTACAATACCAACTACGAATAACAATAAATAAACTTCAAAAATGAATATATTCCTAAAAATTTTAGATTATGTTATATTGGAGCTAATACTATTTTACAAATTTTCCAGAAAAACTTTAGCTTCGAAGTAATTCCTTTAAAAAAATAAATTAACTATCGTTTTTAACAAGCTACAAAGACACAACTAAAAATATTTGGCTAATTTAAATATTACTTAATTTTTTACTTTTATTTTTTAACCTAATTTTAACTTGACAACTGTGGCAGACTTGCTACCAAAACGTCTTTTTAATTAGAATTTAGCTAGGTTTTTGGGGGATTTTTCTTTATTTTGTTTCAGGCGACCGGCCAGTATAGGGGTAAATTGGGCTGAACAGGGTCAGCTCGTAAACCCTGAGACCAGGACCGAAGCGGTCCCATTCTTTCCATTTTTTTGGCGTGAACCCAACGAAAAGACCATCCAGCAACCCATTTTATTAAAAGCCAAGCTTAAATATTAAAGCTCTCTTATAAAAGCCTGGCTTATCTGTACAATGTGCATGCGGCCCTAAAACCTCAAGAAAATTTACAAGCAAATATACATACAGGAATAATTTTAAAATGCAATTTAATGACTAAAAATATCTTTACCTGTTGTGAAGCTATATGTAAAGGTGTCATGCCTTCACCATCGCTCTCATTTATTATAAAATTTCCTTTCTCAGAATCAAGTAGCTGCTTAACGGTATTATATCGGCCGTATCTAGAAAAGTAATGAAAAATAAATTCAAGGAATATTAAAAGTAAACAACTTGACAAAAATATATTATTTTTAAAAGGTGTTGTATAAACCAGACCAGGATTATAAACCATTATGTGTGTTTTCTTACAACGGTTAGAAAGTTCAAGATGTGATTTCTTATGCTATTTTATAAAAAAAGTTTTTAAAAACATTTGTCTGGTTTTGCTTCCTAACTGAGATACAGGGCGTTAAAATTTAATAAAAATAAATTTTTGTGTAATTTTTTTTAATATGCCTAGGCCGATTTGGATACAATGTGGTACATTTACTTAAAGTTATAAGACGCTTATTTAGCCCTCACCCGATTATTATTATTGAGTCCAGTGGCGTCTTAGTGGGCACCGCAACTTATATTGATGAGAAAAAAAGTACGCCACTCATTTTTTTAACGTTTTAATATCGTTTTACAATTGGTCAATTATTATTACAATTTTTTAATTTTCTGTATTTTTTGTATCTAGCTTAGTTTTCGATGGTCTTTATCTTAGTTTTTGGGCTTGTTTAAAAATCTCTGCAGGTAAATATCTACCGCGTGGTGCGTCGCCGAGCGGAACATAGGAAATTCCATGTAAATTTTAAGGGAGGTTAATTATTGGCTTCCCTGTACATTTTAGAGGATAATGGTAAGATAACTTTTGAAAAAACCAATCTGACAATCCTCGTGTCAAGTTTAAAAAAATTAATAAGCGAATCTTAAATTATTGAATTAAATGTCGTTGCAAAATTACCAAATCCTTGATTTAACCCTCAAGTACTATGCCAAGGTCTTAGGGACCCATGCACAAAAAAATCGTGCACATTTTGGCAATGCCGCGCTGCATTGGCGTTTCCGCTTGTGTATTCCTGAGTAGCAATAAACACTTGTCAGTCGTGAATCTCCCGTTAAAGTGGGTGTATTCATGGGACCGACCCATAGTAAATACGTGACAATTTCTGGCTTGGTTAGTTTTAGATTTTTTTATATTTTATTTATTTTCTGTGTTGGTTTTATTACTAGAAAAGAACTATGGCTTTAAGAAATATTGTATTGACTGATAATGACATAGAAAACCTATTTTTAGAATGACAAAGAAAATACACTCCAAGCTCCTTTACCATCAGATTTCAATGATATTTTAATTTTAAATTATTAAAGTGATTAAGAGGAAGAAGACAATCAGGTCTTAAGCGGTCATAACACAGAAAGTTAATTTTCATGGATCACGACTCAAACTTTGATCAGGATGAAAAAGTGCCTTCAACTGGATCCACGTCGAAAAAGGAGAAGTCGTTGGGCTATTGGCATGGAAAAGATAAGATGGTTTGGTCCAAGCAAGAGCCTACAAGAAGCAGAACAACAGCGGAAAATATAATCAAAATATTTCCTAGATTGACTGGAGAGGCAAGTCAAAATCCTCCAAAAATGCTTTAAAAGCATGAAATTTACTTTTCACGGACAATATGATTCAAATAATTGTTGAATCTACCAATAAAAAAATTAGAACCATGTCTGCAAACTATATAGTATCTGTAAAAAATCGCCTATCTTATTTATCTATCACAACAAGCGAAGAAATTAGGGCTTTTATTGGTTTGTTGTATTTTCAAATTAAATCACGAAAACTTGCAGTCTTTGTGGGCAACAGATGGCACCAGCAGAGATATTTTTATGATTTATATATATATATATTATATATATATATATATATATATATATATATATATATATATATATATATATATATATATATATATATATATATATATATATATATATATATATATATATATATATTTATTTATATGACACTTGCACGTTTTAATTTTTTATTATCTACTCTACGTTTTGATAATGACACCACAAGAGCTGAAAGGCGAGCTATAACAAAACTAGCGCCTGTCAAAGTTCTTTTTGAAGAATTTGTGGAAAGATTAAGAAAAAACTACATACCAGTTGAATTCTTGACTGTATACGAAATGTTTGTGGCATTTAGGGGTAAATGTGGCATTCGCATGTATATGCCAAATAGGCCAGCAAAGTATAGCATTAAATTAGAAATTCTTGCTGATAGTAAAACACATTATATCTGCAATGCTGAAGTATACCTTGGTAGAGATAATGAGCCTGTGCAAAAATCTGCTTTTTGCAACCAAGTAGTTCTTCGCCTAATAAATTCTTTGCCCAAAAATCAAACCGAAATATTACCGACAATAATTGGTACTCTTCTGTAGAATTGGTCAACGAAGTTCTAAAAAATAACTCAACTTACGTTGGCACAATAAAAAGAAAGAAATAGGTGACAAATACCACCTAAATTTCAAGCAAGCCCAAGCCGACCTGAATCATCAAACCTTTTTGAATTTCAGAACAAAACTACCAATGTAAGTCATGTGCCTAAAAGGGAAATCTGTTATTCTAATATCTTGCATGCATCATGACGCAAAAAGTAACAAAAACACTTAAACCTGATGTCATTTTGTTTTATAATAATACAAACTCTGGAGTTGATGCCTTAGATCCAGAATGTATTCATTTTTTAACCTCACGCAGAACACAACGCTGGCCAATGGTACTATTTCTTCAAATACTTAATATAGCTGGTGTAAATTCTTGGGTACTCTACCAATGTTCTCCTAAAGGAAATGAGATTAAAAGGTATTTCTTTCTGAAGCAACTTGGAGTGGCACTTTTCAAGGACTCTATGGGAAACCAGAACAAATAAATTCGCCGACAGCTAGGTAAATCTATTGCGCTGAGACTTGGAACGTCGTTACCTGTTGATCCAACCCTGTACCAGAGCAATCAAGATTCGAAAGAAAAAGATGCGCCTTTTGTCCTTCAAAAGGATAGAAAAACAAGTGCTTCTTGCAAAAACTGCAACAAATCCATATGTTTTTCTTGTAGTAATATGTGGTGTGAACCATGCTTAAATAAATAAATTTTAAACCATATGTTATGTTTATATGAATAAACTACATTGAGAATAAAAACCTTGTTTTTGTTTCACAATGAGGTTTTATTTTTTAAAAGTTAAAAAAATGGGTCCTTGGGACCCGCGCATAGTAATAATGTGTATTATATTTGGGGCATAGTACTTAAGGGTTATGTAAAAACAAACAGACAATAGCCACCAGCAAACAAACATTATTCACGTCAGTGATAACATTCATTTTACAGGTGCCATTAGCTTTAATTGAATAATTTAAGATTCGCTTATTAAAATTTTTTAAAACTTGCAGGAGGGTTTGTCATATTGGTCTCTTCAAAAAGTTATTATACATTTTTTCTGTAAAATGTACAGGGGGCGCAATATTTCACATACTTAAAATTTACATGGGATTTTCTCTGTTTCGCTTGGCGACACACCACCCGATATAATTCTTATTTTAAATATTGCTATTTTTAAACTTACATTTGTTTTTGTAAATATAATACTCCTTCTTTTATGTTTTAAAAGCCCTCTTAGCCCTGACTTTAATGTATAGGACTTTATGCATAAACATACTACAAACAAAATATCTTGGTAAAAGCAGTAATGGAGAGTAAAAAGACAAATATACAATTTATTCGTTATATGTTAAGTTTTTTTACATAAAAAGACAAAATACCGTTGCTTTATGGTAAAAAGGCTTTTAATATATGTAACAAAAATTCAGGCCAAGAAAACAAAATATGGCCTAAAAACTTCTTAAAAACGTGTTTGGTAAAATAGCAATATTTTACTTTTTAAAAGTTTATACCGGGTGTCAACAAATCTATTCGACAATCCATAACTTCTAGAAGATTAGACGTATCACAAAATAAGAATTGTTTTAAAGAAATGGTATAAGAGGAGAGTTTTCGCATATTTCGTACCTTTTGGTTACTTCCGGTTTAACCGAAAATCACTCCAGTTTTGAATCTTTAAATAAGACACCCTTTATGTTTTAATATTTATAGATTCCTAATACGATTCTAAATAGTAATTTTACATTTTGAAAAGTTTTTACGCCTACTTGATTTTTTGAAAGCCAGTATTGCATCTAGGTTGGTATATGATCCTTTATTTATGACTTAATTGAATCGTTTATTTTAGAAACCAGCCAACTGCATTTTCTTAAATTTTCGGTACAAGACAAAAACTTTCTATCTTTAAAATTAATAAAGGTTTTGGCCTAAAAATTATATTAGTACGTAATACCTTTCTAAAACAGATGTTGTGTTAACACTTAAATACTCACATTTAAAAAATAAAGTGTTTTTGCACTGGACTTGGGTTTCTGCAGTATAAAAATGTATCTAAAAGATGCGAAAAAAATGCTACTACACACTCTTGAGGCCAAAATATGACAATCTAACCCAACTTACCTTAGTCCAAAAGTGGATGGTTTCGAAGATACAGGGTGTTGTTTTTGTTTTAGCTTTTTATAAATAATTGTGTTAGTAATGGATGTATTCTTAAAATTTTGGCTCGAGGGTTTGAGAGGTAAAAATTCGAATTTGCCATCAATTTTATTGTAAAGCCTACTGTATCTTGTACAAATTATAAACAAAATAAGTTTTTTTGTGCCATTCTGTATGTAATTATTAGACACAAATTTATGGTCTTCGTTTTATTTTACATAGAAAAGTATTTTTGGTAAAAGTTGACTTAAGCAGCCGTTTTTGAGATATGTGGATATAAAAAAAAGAATTTCCTGTTTGGCTACGTCTAAGCTATACAGGGTGTTTTTGAATAAGATGCCTATCTTTAAGGGTGTGAATCCATCGGTGATTTTAAGACGAAAAGTTTAAAAACACGTATGTCATAAATGTTTTTAAAGTACACAGTGGTTAAAAAATATATTTTTTAAAATTTTATTACCGTATATCTTTGGTCAGTAAAAAGTTTGTTTTACTGACTTCTAGGATTATTCTCGTATGCTTATTACAACAAGAGATGTTTGATGAAGTTAAAATACAGGATTACCAAAGATTGACCATAAAATTTACTTTAGACATTATGAACCGTCACTTGACAGGTTTCTGCACTAAACACAATTTTTCTTATAAAATTAAAAACACACAGCCGCATGATACATGACTGATTTTTACATAAAAATGTAAGTTTACTTAATACAATTAAAAATCGCCCGCAGAAATCCGCCAGAAATGTCATTTGGCGGGTTTCTGCAATAAACTATTAAATCATTAAGCCGATCGAAAATAAATTGGTATCGTTAGATTCGTCAAAAAATCCTTTTTTAAAAATGATAAAGAAGTTGCTATTTGAAAAATAATAGTTAGGCAAGAAAATGTAAATTTGCAAAATTGTTTTATCTCCATTTTTAATATTACTCCCTAAAATTTTACGATTGTATATTTCTAACATTACCTAGATGCAATATTAAAAATGGCTCTAAAAAATCAAGTTGGCTTAGAAGCTTTTTAAAATGTCACATTTTAAGTTAGAATTAACTTGGAAATTTAAAAATGTCAAAATATTCAAGGTGCTCCATTGAAAATTTGAAATGGGAACCATTTTCGGTCAAATTGGAAGTGATTAAAAAGTGAAAAATCTGCGTAAACTCTTCTCTGCTTATACCATTTACCTATACTTAGTCCCATATACAGAATCAGCCAGTCAATTATACATATAGGCAATGCGTGGAAAAAAGACAGTCTAACACAAATACCGGCATGTAAACATCTGTGACTAATAGTGCTTGTTTTGTTATTATATTACTGGCCGATATAACATTAACTGTTGCTTATATACAGTATCTAATAATCTAGGAGTTATGGCTTCTCTAATAAATTCGTTGACACCCGGTATGTGATTTCTATTATTTTTTGTTATTAATTATACCTACTAGTACAAAAAGTAATCCGTTTTTGAATACAGGATGTCTCTAAAAGTTTTATACAAAATACTACTATAAAGTCCTTGGGTCACAATATAACGGTAAAATGCAATTAACCTTAGTCACACACTTTACACATAATTTGTATAAACATTATAAATAAAAAACTTTTTCTAGTAATTATTAACAATTATATATTTGTCCTTTATTTTGTAAAAAAATTATGTTACATTGATTAATTTTAATAATGATTTTTTTAAATATAAAAATTAAATAATAAAGGTAGCCAAGTATGAAATAGGTACCCAAATATGGAATACTATTAAAAGTTAAACTTATTTAACAAGAAACTTTTTAAAACTTTTGTATAACATAGAAAGCAACAAAAATAAATTATAAGAATCACAAATCCAGGCGCCAGACTCTGGATCCAGCGCAATTATTATACCCAGAGCCAACACCAACGCTGTTGGTGTCTTAAGCAAGGTTGACAAGGGACTTAAATACGAAGGAGGAAGGAAATAACCCTCGTGGGCAGGAGATTCCACCATCTAGATACACTAGGGATAAAAGAATGAACAAAGTGGGCAGTTCGGGGCCTGTCCAGTTGGACCGTATAGGGATGCATACGTGCGGCACCACAAGTTTCTGCATTAGGAACCGCCGTAAGTAGATGAACTTTACTGGACAATTCCTCAAAGCAGAAGCCATAGAAGTACCTATTAGAAAGCGATAAACCCCCAGGCAGACAATGAGCGACAGAAAGAAGCCTTTCTGTAGGCGAAGGTTCATTTATGGGACAAACGCTTGATTCTTGTCTTCTGATTCTTTTTTGCTTTATCAGAAGCTTTTTAAATCACTAAAGAACCCAATTATAGAATAGTTCATGTTTAGGTACTATGATATGTCCATATTTGGATTTTCCGACGACTTTAAACTAATTTTTATATTTTTTTATTTAATAAAGTACAAAAATCAAATCACGTTAAAACCTGCTACAGAATATCTGACCTATCTCTAAAAGTTATAAAAACAGGATTTCTTGCACTTTTTGTACAAAAATATGTATTTTTAAAATACCTTAAAAAGTTATAATAATAATAATAATAATATATTGCTTTATTGTCCAAGAATAATCTTTTGACAAAGCAGAATAAAATTAAAATATTAACAATAATAATAATATTAATAATAATAAGATACATGCTTTATGTAATGGTACGACTAATTAAAATTTATCATCAAAGTACTCTCTTAATACATAATACGCTTTACTTAATAACAAGTTTTGAACAGATAGTTTAAATTCTTTAAAAATTTTAATTTTTTAATATCAGTGGGCAAATGATTATAAATTTTTTTGAGTCATAAATTAAAGATTTTTTTGTTAATGATGAATTTGGATTCGGAAGTTGAAGTTGAGATTTTTTTCTAGTATCATATAAAGAATTATTAGGACTTTTTAAACAATTTTTTTAAAAATTAAACATACTGTTTCTAAAATATAAATAGAGGTAAGAGTTAAAATTTTCTTTGACTTAAACAACGGTTTACACGAATCATTTGTCTTTGCTTTGCAGATATATCTAACTGCTCTTTTTGTAATACAAATACTGAATTTAATAAATATTGATACGAGTTTCCCAAAAACAAATTCCATATCTTATGATAGAATCAATTAAAGAAAAATAAATAGAATTTTAAAACTGAAAAATCTTCTAATTCTTTAGAGAGTATTCTAATACCATAACAATTAGATGCTAGTTTATTACATAGTTTTTCTATATGATCTTTAAAATTTAGTTTAACATCGACAAAAAGGCCTAGAAATTTAGTACATGAAGAATATTTAACAATTTGATCATTCATATATATGTTATTAAGAGTACATTTAAATGTTAGGATATTAGTTTTATTAATATTAAAAGTAAGCAAATTAGAATCACACCAGGATTTAATTTTTAAAATATCATTATTAATTGAATCGTATAATACATTTTTATTTTTGTTGTTCCATAAAATAGTGAGTGTCATCAGCAAACATAGTAAATTGGCCTTTTATATCGATAAAAGCTAAATCATTTATATATAACAAAAATAATAACGGTCCAAGTACAGAGACCTTGAGGAACACCACAATTTATTAATTTACTTTCTGATTTAATATTATTTAATTGTACAATTTGTGATCTTTCTGAAAGATATGATTTGAACCAATTTAAAGACGTACCACGAAAACCATATATTTTAAGTTTTCGTAAAATAATAGAATGATTTACACAATCAAACGCTTTAGACAAATCACAAAAAATAGCAGCTGCAAAATCACCCTCATTTAATGATGTGTATAGATGTTCGAGAAATGAAAATATTGCATCATTCGTATTTTTATTTTTTGAAATCCAAATTGTTTTAAGTTTAAAATCTTATGTTTTTGAATAAAAGAAATCATTCTATTTTTGACAATTTTTTCAATTATTTTAGAAAGAGTAGGTAATAAACTAATAGGTCTGAAATTGGAAGATGTATCATAATCTCCCCCTTTATAAATTGGTATAATTACAGAAGTTTTTAGACATTTTGGAAATACCCCATTTAAAAAAGAAAAATTTATTGCATCAGCCAATACTTGTAAAGCTGAGTTAGAAAGTTTAGAAAATATTTTAATTGACAAGTTATCCCAACCGGAAGATGATTTGTTTTTGATTTCATTAAAAGCACCAAGAATCTCTCCTACATTAGTTGGACTAAAAAAAAGGTTTCATTAATAACAATGTTTTCCATATAAGTAAGTGGATTAATATTGCAAATAATATCTTTAGATAAATTTGAGGCTACAGAGCAATAGAACGAATTTAGTGTTTCACTAGTTAATGTAGTATTTATGGTTGGTAAGTTGTTTTTTCCACGAAGGTTATTAATAATAGACCAACATTCTTTTTTAGGATTAGATGACATAGATATTTGATTTTCATAGTAATTTTTTTGGCTAGTTTTATTATTTTTCGATAGATGCTACGGTATTTATTAAAATAAGTAATAAAAGAACTATTTATAGCAGTAAACTTCCTTATGTAATGTAAAGACCGCATATTTTTAGAACTTACTTTAATACCTTTCGTAATCCAATTATTTTTTGACTTTTTTAATAATTTTTATAGGAAATGCTTCTTCAAATAATTTTAGAACTCTAGAATGAAAAGCTTCTAGTGGGTCAGCCATATTAACAATATCATTCCAATGATTATGTGATATAAGATTTTGAAATTTTTGTAATTCTTTTTAGAATAAATTCTACCTTTATTTTTTTACTATTGTTCTTTTTTGTTTTATAATTAAACTCACAATAAATAGCTTCATGATCTGATAAACTAGAATTTATTTTTTTACAAGATAGTATAATATTTGAACAAATATAATCAATAGTAGAATGAGAATATTGAGAGAATCTGGTAGGAAAATTAATACTCATGGTTAAATTGAATGAATGCAATAAATTTTTTAAATTAAATGAATGTTGATTATTATTAGCTAAGTAATCGATATTAAAATCACCAGTTAAAATACAAGAAGATAATTTAGGAAGTCCTGATAATAGAATTTCAAGATTAATGAAAAAACTTTTAATATTAGCTAAAGGAGGTCGATATAAACAGATAATAAATAAGTTATTTTTTTGAGAAAATATTATTGAAAATTCAAATTCTTTTTCAACTAATAAATGATCAAATTTGGTAAAATTAATAAAATCGGATTGTTTTGCAAAATCATTTTTTATAAAGATCATCGTACCACCATGTATTGAATATTTTCTAGAAAAATTGGATATCACTGTGTAATTTTGTAAATAAATAGGTTCATCATATTTCAACCAATGTTCAGTTACAAGAAATAAATCTGGAAAATTATTATTTTCCATAAGTATAAACAATTCATCCGCTTTATTTCTTATAGACTGAACATTTAAAAGTATCATGGATAACATACATTTTGTGGTGTTTTGCCTAAAAAATTATTAGATTTGTTTGGTGATGTAGGGATATTTACAATATTTGAGTCAAACTGATTGATATTATTAAAGCTATTAAGAATTTTGTTTTCAGATTCATTATTAGTTTTAACAAATATAAGTGTTTTAAAATTGTTTTTATTAAAAATAATATTGCATACAATCTCATCAATAAACAAATTGCTATGTTTTTATACAAAAATTCATTAATGTTTAAAAATGATATAGAAACCGCAGAACCTCTATTTATATTATACAAACAATTTTGTAGATTATGGTTAAATAAAGATATTTTATCACGATTAAAATAATCTTTTAAAGGACATGATATAAATAAAAAATTTGTGTTGAGACACAACTTCAATTTGCTGATAATCTCACTAATTCTAGGATAATTCGAGTTTTTAAAGTCATTATATCCTGCAAATATAATAACATAATCATTAATACTAAAATTTTTTGTAATTATTTCCATATCATTAATTATATTTTTAAAATTAGCTCCAGGTTTTATAATAGATTGTATTTCAAAATTTTGTAATTTATTATGTTTGCGAATACTATTGCAAATAAATCTGCCATATTCATCGCATAAAACAAGTATCTTACCCTTTTTCCCTAAAGAAATATTATTTAAACCATTATTTTTTAATATAAACGATGACATATTAACTTTGGAAACATTAGTTAGTGTTTTTACTTCATCATTCTTGATTTTCGCATCAACTTGTTCGCAAATATTTTCAAAACCAGCAAATTCTTTCTTCTTTTTGTTTTTCTTGTTTTTTTCTTCTTCATTTACTTTTAGGCCGGATACCTTATTTTTCATTAAAAAGATATCATTTTTATAGTTATTATTTGTAATTAAAGATAATGTGTTATCATCTGAACTATTTATTAACGGCTTCATTTTGTTATATTTCAAATTATCCTTAATGTTTAAATTATTAATTATATTTGACTTTTTCTTCATTTTAATACCATTATTTATTTTTTCCAAATCTTGTTTATCTTCATTATGTACTTCCTTATTTAAATTGATATTTATTTGATTTTGATTTTTTGCAATTTTAATATATTCATCAGAAGAAAGAAATTTAACAAGTTCTATATTTGATTCTTTTAAATTAGTAATTTCTTCAGAGATTTTTGTAAAAGGCAGTAAAATTTAGAAATTTCCTGGTTAAAAACATCTACAGATATGTAGGATTTATTCTCTTTGGTATTATCATCCTGATCGTTAAAAAATAAATCTTTACTAGTTAATTGATCTTGAATATTTTCATCTTGGGTTGAGAATATATCTTGCGAAAAATTTTCGTCATTGGTAGTTAATTTACAATTTTCACAAAAGAATTTCAAATTTCTTGATGTTAGAATGGCAAGGTTAAATTCTTTTAAAGTTAATTTTGAACATCTCTTACACAAAAATCTGGTACATTTATCACAAATAACAATTTTAGTGGAATTTTCCTTACATGAAACACATATTTTTTGATTTTTTGACATTTTTGACATTTGTCCAATAATTATTTGAATGGAATCTGAATATTTTCCAGGAAATGTATGGTACTTTAATTTCTTCTAATAGTCCAAATTTTTTTCTTTACAGTGGTATATAAAACAGTAAAGTATTCTAAAAATATTGTATAAAACTAGTAAAAAATTGTAGAGCAAAATTATGACACTTTGACAAGTTTAGGTAAAGGTGTGATGAAAAAATGAAATTGATTCAGTGTTCCATTCTCGCAGAGTACAGATACCTGAAGATGCCTCGTGCAATCGATGGCGAAACGTCGGTAAACGATTTTAATTTGACGCGGTCCAAACCCAAGAACCAAGATTCCTCAGTTGACCAAGGCCGTGAAAGCTTCCGTTCTATATTTTAAGAGTAACGTAAAGAAAGCGGAGGGCTACAAAGCTGTGAAAAAACATCATTTTGACATGCTCGAGCGTGGTTATTTTTTTAAAGAAAATAATTGAAGGATAACAGAAAACATATGATTTAATACGACTCAGCTAGCAAAATTAGGAAAAATATTTTTCTGACATACTTAAAAGTCTATAGCTGCTTAACGCCCCGATGAAAAGGTATACATTATATAACATTTATTTTCTTCTTATCATATAGGCTTTACAACCCAATAGGTCTTTATGACGCTCGAGTAACTGCAAATTTGGCATCTTGGGCTCCCCTACTACAATCTCTAACTAACAGATTAGCTAAACAGAAAATTAACTTACATTAATATTTTTTCAGAGTACCTACACATGGTAAAAAAATAGTGCTTACTTTGACCGCAACTAGCCGTATAATTTGTAATTAAAATATGTTTTTTGTTACTCGTGGCGATATGATGAAGTATGGAAGACTACGTGACTCACCTAACTTAAAAACAGATAAACGCTGGATGCTGCCTTTTAAGCACCTAATAATATACTAAGTCCTAGGAAAATACTATAAACGGTAGGTTTTATTTAAGCTACGGCTTTCTAGAACAGTCGGTCCGCGAAAACCGACGCGATTTACGTTCGCACAAATCAAATATACACATCTTAATAAAACAGAATTCAAGTGGATATTTGATTTGGGCGAACGTAAATCGCGTCGGTTTCCGCCGACCAAAAGTCCTAGGAAACCGTAGCTTGACTATTGTGGTGGTAGACATGAGCCAAAATAAAATTTGCAGAGTCAGAAAGACTACCAGTTAAGAATTTATTGGTAGTTTGCATATTAACAATAAATTTTAAACAGCTCTTTTAACCTGGAATTGTTTAAATATTGCCTAATTAAAGATTGTAATAAAATTACCACACAGTTTATATGTTTGTATTAAGCTTTTCCACGTTAAGCTTTGTAATTTAAACGCCTTAGGTAGAGACTTTAATATAGGTTGTAATAATACCACATAAACCTATTTAAGTAAACACTACATTGAACTGCAATTTTCCGCTTGCGTGAGCTTACGCGCCTGAATAACTGCTTACATCTCCTTAAACACAAGGTTTTTAACATATATTTCACAATTATTAAGAAAAGTAGGTGTAAAATTTTAAAGAAAATACCCTAGTGAAAAAAATTAAAGAATACAAATAAAATATTCGAATATTTTGAATCTTTAAGCTGCTTATAAATGGTCGTACTAAAATATAAAAGAGCCTGTTTAGACTTATAGTTTCTAGTTTTATGATATTTCTATAAAAACATTTTTTTAGTAACGTGTACCGCGCAATTCTAATGAATACCAAAATATTTAAAAAAAAACGTTTTTTTTTTCTTCTTATTTTTGGTCTACAAACTTGAACAAAAATTCAATCTAACTACCATACCATATGGATCGGTTAACTTGTTTATTTAGCTTTAATTTGCTTTTCTTTAAAGTTTAGTATGACTTCTTCCTGAGATATAAAATTTTAAAAGAAAAAGAATCTTTTTGTCTTTAACAGCAGAGACCAAAATATATCGTTCAATCCCCCTTCACTTTTTCTTGACTTTGAAAACGTATACTTGACCTTGACCCTGAGTTTAAGCTTGAGTGTGACTTTGACCTTCAATTTAACCTTGTCTGTGACTTTGAGTTTGCCCATGACTTTGACCTTGACATCAAAATTTTGGTGAGGATGGTGGTAATGAGAGTTATTTGGTTTGTAATAAAAGCAGACGTTTAACACATTGAAAAGCATAATCAACAACACATCTATTTGAGTCGCTACTACTTTCTGCCACCGTTATAGTTAATTTGTGCATTATTGTCTGCTACTGCTTCAGCTACCATTATTGTTATGGTGGAAGTGTTTGTTTAAGGTATTATTTCTTTAATACTTAAACAATATATTTTTAACTATGAACATTACTAGAGAAACTATGAAAAATAATAATAAAGAAGCTGACAATTTTAATCGTAAAAAGTTAGTGGATTTAATTCCTGGGGTTGCATTCGTTATTAAAAATAATAAACCTCATATTCAATCTTTGGGAAAAATAAATAAAGGATATAGCTTCGCAAAAGCATTTTATAATTGGCTGACCATCATCTGCCGACTCCAAAAGATACGTATATGATAAAACCAGATAAACAAACAGCAGCTACGAAACTCCAAAATTATTAAAAATTTGTTTTACTTTAGTTTTCTACTTAATTAATGAAAAATATACAGTATTTTTATTTCACCTAGATAAAATACTAAATGAAAAACAAAGGCATGCATGCGACTATTCCATTTTTATTTAAATAACTTATTTACAATATGATTAAATATGTTAAAATATGCCGCTTAAAAATTAAGAAATAAACTATATTTGAGAGTTCTGATTTAATCTTTGTCTCGGTGCTATTTTTCTAAAAATCTTCCCTATTTGCAAAAGATGATATAATAAACGAAACATCTTATATGCTTGCAAATTCGATAGTTATTTTCCGGAAAAACTGATTAAAATTTGAAATGAAAATTTTAACTTTTACAAACCAGAAAATAAAATAAAGTTAAAATTAAAATTCAATCTACATTTTAATGGCTTACAACCTACATATTTATTCCTTTTTTTATTTCTAATATTTTCCAGGCTCCTAACAAATCCCTAACTAATTTTGGACACGCTATATATTTAATTCTTTGTATTCTGACCCAAAAAACTCCCTTATTAACAATTTTAATAATATATAAGCAGCTACCGCTAAAAGCAAAGTATTTCATGATAGCAGAAAATTAGCTTTTTATTATGTAAATACTTTACAACCCCTTTTTTATTGAAATGCATGAAAAATGGGATGGTTAAAACTGAATGAAGTCAAAAAAATTTCAGGATTCCAAGGAAATTTATACCTGAACTTGCGAGCTACTTGAAATAGTCTCACTTTTTTATTTCGGCAAATTTCTTTCTTCTCATTTTATATTCCTCGTAGCAGCTATTTATTCAAGATGGTGTTATCTTGATAACTCCCAAAGGACGTTGAGTAATAAATTTTTCGTTTGGGAAAGCTATTTATAGCTTGCTAATGTCAATAACAATGTTAGAATAAATCTCATTTTAAAATCATTAAAGCTAAAGAGCTAAACGGGAAAATCATAAATAAAGATTAAAGTTTATTTTTATTCTAGAGAGACGATCACGTCAAGGTATTTTAAAAACTTAAAAATATTATTATTATTAGTGACCAAGTTTGTAGCTTAAAACGGTTTCTTTTTTATTACAATACCCACATAATTTTTAGTTTAGGTTTTATTGTACGAGTTATCTAAAAGTTTACTTTAAAAATTTTAACTCATTTTGGACCAGGGTTGCGTAACAGCAACACTAAATTACCATTTTTTAAATTATGCTTACGCAAAAACCGCTACATCGAATAAAAAAAGGACCTTTAATTTATTGTTAAAGATTTAATGAAAATTTAAACAATTTACTCTTAATTTAAGAATGGTCAGTGTCGTATAATTTTTTTCCTAAAAAATATGTTTTTACCTATCATGGATCGACACTGCTAAAACTTGATTATTTTCTGTATGGTTAAATATGCCTTTTGATGCAACGAAGACTCCTTCAAATTAAAAAAAAATGTTATTAATGTTTAATATAAAAGTTTTTTGAACTAGTAAATTTTTTATAAGTTTTTAACACCCTGTAATTTAAAAACCGTTTTAGATATATGCTTATAGAAAGTTTAAATACAAACATAATTGCAGAGTTTGTTTTAAATTAGTAAAATATACTTTTAGTTAATGAGATACTTTTTTTAACATTAATTTAAATTTTTAAAAGTTATTTTGTTTTAATTTTAAGACATTTACACATACACATAATATAAAATGCTTATCAAGAAAAAATTCGTACTTATTGTATACCAGCTAATTTTTTTGTCAACACTATTTTTTACAAATGATTCAATCGTTTTTATTGACATTTGTTACAAGAATAGTGTGATTACAATGTTAAAGTAAATTTTATTTTAAAATTATTTAAGCTGAAGAGCTAAGCGGAAAAATCATAAATAAAGATTATAGTTTGTCCTTCTTCTAGAAATTCAGCAAAAGATTACCATTTAAGTAGTTAATTCTAATTAGTGTATATACTTGTTTACGTGCATTTAACATATTTGAGCAAATTTGGTCTATGTAAATGAACTCTAAAAAAGTAAGTAAGTATTTCAGGTAAAGTTTCTTAAGCTCTAAAAATACTATTCTTGGTGACAAAAAAAGACATTTTATGCTCATTTTCTAAGCAGCCTTAACTGCTTTATTTAGCGTTTATTATACCGTAAATCACCGCAAATATATGTGCATTTTGCACAACATTTTTTCTTTATAAAAGTGTTCTAATATGCACCTTCTTAATCTACAGCTATTTAGTTGCGTAAAAATCGAATATATTGAATTATGGCGACGTAGCCATAGTACTAAATATGGTTTATAAAGCCTAGTCTAGACCTACATGTACATACAATTGCCCGCAAACATAAAAACTTTTATATAAAAACTGTATAAAAGGTGTTTAAAATGTGTTTGAAAACATATTAAACAAGTCAGTGATAGTAAAGATATTTTGAAATTTAAACATATGTTTGTAAACACATTTTAAATACTTTTTATACTGTTTGTGTACAAATGTTTTCATGTTTGTGGGTAAATGTATGTTGAATTAAAGATATACTCTATATTGGTTAGGCGTATATAAGTTTTATATAGGTGAAACTTGTAGACCATTAGCTAAACGCATAAAAGAACACAGATCATACATTAAAAACACAAAATTTCATAAATCAAAAATCTGCCAACATGCATTTAAAAACAATCATAGAATAAACTAGGATGCTTTGAAGTATTTTAGCAAAGAAAACTTGTTCTAAAAACGCAAAATCAAAGAAAGTGCGTATATATTATTAAATAAAAATAACTGGTGTAGCATCAATTTCAGTTAATTTAAATAACACTTGGTTGTCTTTGCTTGATACTGAAGTATCTTCAGGAAAACTAAAAATCAACTAACTCATCACCTTTTTGTCTTACAAATAATAAATACACCAGTTACTTATGTCACTCATGACACAAATGTCAAATTATTTTCAGTTTGCAATACTAAAAAGCATAAAATTTTAATAATTTTTAAGTTAAATATTAGTAATTTTTTATTTTATTTTTGAACCTTAATTTTAAGTCTTAATAACGGTGGCAGATTTGCCACCGAAACGTCGTTTTTAATTAGAATTTATTTGGTTTTGGGGTGTTTTTCTTTATTTTGTTTTAGGCAACCGGCCAGTTCATAGTCAATAGGGCTAAACAGGGTCCCCAGGTATACCCCGGGACCAGGACCAAAGCAGTCCCATTCTTTCCAGGCGTGTACTCAACAAAAGACCATCCAACAAATCTATGCTGGTCAGGTCTAGGCTTAAGAGTTTCTGTGCTGGTATGTTTTAACGTGAGTATATTTATGGGAAATCAAGAACGTCATTGACCATTTATAGCGACTTTACCATTTAAGGAGTTTCCATCGAAAAATATTTTTTACGTTTTAGTTTCATCTTTATTTTCTTTGTCTTAGATTCGTTGACCTTGATCTCTAAGTCAGTATTATAATCCGATGGTATAGAGTCGACGTCTTACTTGATATTTCTACCATTAGAATCCACTTCTGACGCCCATTTCAGCAAAGAATTCTCATGATAACAATTCTATTATATTCCCTTTTGAGGGACTTGGATTAAAATCCATACACAATTTATAAACAGGGTTAGTAGAAAAACACGAAACGGTGGATTAGTATTACGGCAATTAAATAGAAATAAACCAAATTTTGTGCAAAGAAGTAACTGAACATGAAGAATTTAAATTTAAATATGTTTGCAAAGTTGCCAGGTTTATAGTTATCTCTCTAGTTAAGGAAACTTTAAAATTTTAAATGGAATGCCCTATTTTTAATTATTGTAATTAATAGCCTGTATCAACTTTATTAAAACCTACTATTATTGTTTTTTACTTCCGTCAATTTCGGAGATATGGCATCATGCTTTTTTAACTATGTACTAGTTATGGTCAATTATCTCAAGACAATCCAATTAAAATTGGTCAAAATTGGTACAGGGGAGTTACTGGACATTCCTCAATCATCATTCAGAAACATTCAAGAATTGCATTTGCGATGTTTCATAATTAAATTTTCTTATTCCCTTTCCTTATCTTTTTTCGAAAATCTTGAAAACATAGTAAAAATGCAATTTATAAATTTAGAATGTCCAGTTACTCCCATGTACTAGTTTTGACGAATTTCGGTTGGATTGTTTTCAAAATAATTGGCCATACCTAGTACATAGTTGAAAGAAGAATGATGGTATATCTTTGACAGAAGTAAAAATATGATAAAATTAAGGTTATAATAAAGTTGATATGGGCTATTGATTTTAATTATTAAAAATAGGTTATTTCATTTAAAATTTTAAAATTCTCTAACCTGAAGAGAAAACTATAAACTTGGCAACCTCGCAAATTTTGGTTAATTTATATTTGACAAGGTACTAAGATAATCCACCCTTTATGTACAAAATCTTAAGGTTAAAAATATATATATTTTAAAATTGGAACGTAAACATAGACTACCGGTTAATTTAAACGGTGTTTAACTTTAAATTTTAATATTTTGGTTACTTTAAGGCATACTTTGTGTTCACGACATTGATAATAGAATAAATATAACGGCCGTATTCACCAAGCTCTGACAAATATTTATCAGACTAATAGCCTTACGCTAAAAACGGTACATAGACGTACGTATATAGGCACAAATAATGGGCATGACATGATCTTGAGAAATCGGTAATCAGCGCCGGTCAAAATAACCGAATCTCTGTGGTAAAGGGTTGGGGTGAGTTATATCAGCAAGTTGACCACAACAAAATTCAAATTATTGTCATTTGCATTTTTGTAATACATACAACACATTTACCATGGCTTACATATCTGCATATTATTCCTTAGTAGGTAAACCTATAGTATATAGTTTTTAAAAAAATATATAGTGTGTCTCAGGATTGATGTAACAAGAGGATAAATGGATCAAAAATATTTGAATTTTAAGCCAGCATTTAGGGACAACTAGTCGCATGGTCCAAAACTACGAAATATAAAATTGAACCTCAATTGGTATTATAAGTTATGGGTAAAAATATAAAGGATACCAAATAAAGTACTTTTTTATTAATTTGAAAACATAACATAGTAAATGTTAAAAAAAATATATTTATGTTAAAATTTAAAGTGAGAGCATTTAAATTAAAAAAACAAAAATGTTGTATTTTTTTACATTACGCTTTAAATGATAAATACTGAGTAAAGAAAAGCAATCTTTAAAACGTAATTAAAATATTTTAAGGATTTTGTTTATAAATTCGGCTTCTCGTGTCATATACAGTGTGTCCCAGAATAGGTGTTATAAAAGGACAAATGGACCAAAAATTTTGAAATTTTTAAACCTTTTTTGGGAAAACTAGTCGCATGGTTCAAAACAAATAAATTTAAAATTTTACTTCGATTGGTAATATACAGAAAGAGTTATAACTAAAAATATAATAAAAATGATCAAGATCAAATTACCTTTATTTTAAAAAATTGGATAAAATTGTATGAGTAAATGTTGTAGATATTTGAATTTTATGTCGAAATTTAAATTTAAAGCCTAGAAGTGAAAAATATATAATTGTTAGATTTGTTGCAGAGAATTTAATTTTATGTTAAAATTTAAATTTTAAAAAGTAAAGCAAAAAAATACTTTAGTTAATTTTTACATTGTGCATAAACAGTTTTTAAAATACTGGCTTAGGCAGTAATACTTAAATTATTTATTAAATTTTCTACACTCTTGTCCCGTCATGCTATTATCTAAGTTGTATTGCGTAATGTCCAAATCTAACAATTATATATTTTTACTTTTATGCTTTAAATTTAAATTTTGACATAAAATTCAAATACCTACAACATTTACCTATACAATTTTGTTCCATTTTTAAAAATTTTTAGTTATAATCTCGCCCTGTATAATATCAATCGGAGTAAAATTTTGTATTTATTAGTTTTGGACCAGGCGACCAGTTTTCCCAAAATTTCGTTGTAAAATTTAAAAACTTTTGGTTTATTTGTACTCTTGTAATACCTATCATGGAACACACAGTATTTAAGTGTAATTCCTAACCTGTAAAAAAATTTCAAAAATATATTTAATTATTATATTGTTTTATCTTAAAATTTTAACATAAAGCTTAGTTTTTACATTATTTACTTATACAATTATTCCGTTATATTTAAAGAAATAAATGTACTTTACTTTTAGGTATTTCTTATATTTTTAGTTTTAACTCGCCTATATAACACAAATGGAAATAAAAGTTTGTATCTTATTGGTTTTGGAATATGCGACCAGTTTTTCCAAAATGTTCATTAAAAATTAAAAATGTTTGGTCTATTTTTCCTGTTGTAACACCTATTTTGGGACACACTGTAGATATTTAATTTTGCAAATTTTGCGATTTGCTTCTAAACCCGGATTTTTTCTGGGTAAGCGTGCTGAGCAAAAAAAATACTTTTTTGTAAATATCTAAAAACTGTATTTTCAAAAATGTTTGTTCTTAGAGCAAAAGCATTCGGTAATATTTATTGTGTGTTCCAGGTTTTAATCTTCAAAATTAAAAAAAAATTAAATAAAAATGTGTAACAAATAAACATAATTTTACTATAACTATTCTTTTATAGGTTTCTTTCCAGGATGTTATTAAAAAACTTACGACTTATGTTATCTGCAAAAGAAAGAAATTTGCGAAAATCGCCGAAACAAGTCAAGATATTTATTAAGGAGGAACATGTTTTACAAAAAAATTGGAAGGCGCTCCTTTAACGCCTTAGTCCCCAGGGCTACTACCTTAAAATTCTTAAATGAGACGGGAGTTAAGTAGTACATTATTTTAAAGTTCCTAATGAGTACTTTATAACCGTAGGATACAAAATAAATATTTTTACCTACTACACAATGGAGGTACTTCAAAAATTATCCAAATACCTGAATGAGATGACAGTATTTCTGACAACTAATAAAGTTAGATGTATCTAGTGTGGTATTGACTGAAAGCTCCTTAAAAATTATTCTTAATGGTTATACTAGTGATAATTATACAGTGTAGGATAAATTTGGGGTGGTGGTTCTGGTGGTAAAGGGGTTCAATTTTTATAAAAACGTTTCCCCTCAATAAATATCTTCACGTGTTTCGGCGATCTTTTAAATTTGTCTCTTTTCGCAGATAAGTTTACTGGTAACTTTTTAAAAAAGACCCTGTAAAATAGGTCCATTTGCAATGTCCTTCACATAAAATTACTAAATCATGTTACCTTAAACAATTTATTTGTTTTTGACCAATAAATTAAATTCTATTTTAACAGCTTAACTTTTTAAACTTTAATTTAATAAAAGGATTTATAAAAAATATAGAATAAGAAGTTTCCTCCGGCACATTTTTTATCAGCTTTTCCGACTAAAGATCGATTAACTAAGCAAGATACTAAGAACCATTTAACGCTAGAAAATATCCAGCAGATATTTATTAATCTTTTTCGATAACAAATGAATATAAATTGATTCGTGGAACAAAGTTTACGCAAAAATCATTAGCTTAATAATTTGCCGGAGCTTAAAGGATATTCGTAATTGAAAATGGCGCTTTGAGGTTGACCAGTAATTAACTAAGTTTTGAAACGAATTTATTATGTTGATAATTAAAGATATTAATTAAATAAAATTTATAAAAAGGTAATTAGCTATAATAAAGTTAAAAATAAAATTAAAGAACCACAAAACACTTATATAAATGTAATGGTATTTAATTTTAGGTGTCTAATATACTATATACTATACAGTACTTGTCTAAATTTAAAACCTTCCCTTTTTTCTTTAAGGTCTTTAAGATATCTTCTTAATGATGATATAATATACAGGGTGTGTCATTAAAAAATCCATATTTTTTGTCCTACCCTGTATATTATCGCCAATATTACCATTAAATAAATCTTTAAGAGAGCTATAAGAAAATACCACACTAAGTGTATACAACTTTATTAGATTCGGAAATATGGCCATTTAAATGGGGTATTTAGGTATTTTAAGTACCGCAATTTTGTAGTAGTTAAAGGTATAAACTTTATAATCTAGGGTTATAAACTTCTCGTCAGAAGCTTTAACAAAGCCTCCTTTTCACTTAATTTTTGTTTTAAAAATGGCGCCCAGCTGTTAGTTTGACATTTAAATCTGTCAATTTTTGACTAAAATTTGGTTTATGTTGTTCTACTAAAGTTCTATAATTTTTATTAATCAGCTTAAGATTTGTTTACAAAAATTTATTATTCAATATTTTTAGATATACTTAAGTTTAGAGTTGCTAAGTTCTTTTAAAAAATTTCCACTTTTATCATTTGCAAGTAATCATCCACGTGACAAGTGCAATTTAGAAAAGTTATAAAAATTTATAATAAAGTTAGCCACAAGGATTAAAAAAGAAATATATCAATTTTTTATCTATCCTTTTTTACTTATCCAGTCTCAAAAGAATATAACTATTATTATCAGCGCTATTGCCAATCTTCTGTGTTTTTTTCTTTTTTTATCTTTGCACCTTAAGGGGAAAAAGAAGAACTTCATGGAGAGCAGATTCCACATTTTAGAAACTCTAGAGATAAAAGTATTAACAAAGTGGAAAATTTAAAGCTTTAAAGTTTCTTTGTTGGGAACCGTGAGTGGAGAATTATATTGAACAGTTCTTCAGAACAGAAGCCATGGAAGTACCTATAAAAAAGCGATAAATGCCTCACAGTTCGACGAACGATTTTAGTTAGATGTAGAACAAGCACAAATCCGGTTTTGGCTTCAGAATACACTCATGACTCTACCTTATCCCGCAAATCGTATTTTAAGGCCTTTAGAGGCAATTTTCGGTCTGTAGGGCAATTTTAGCCTTCAGGGCCATTTCTGAGTTGAGAATCGAATTCAGCGAAAAAGGAATACATGACAATACATATGTCTGACTCTTGTGTATGAACTTTCATTTTTTGTGGCTTTGTTATTACCTGACATATTCTTTTTAAGTTTTATTGATTTATTATTTTTTAGCTTTCTAAAAAAATTTTCTTAATTGTGTTTTTTTAATGTTTACTTAATAACATCACGGCTAGTTAATACCTTAAGTTTTGTTTGGCAAGGGGTAAAGTGTAGTGTAGTGTATTGTAGTGGAGGCCTAAAAGTGAAAATAAGTTTAAAAAGTATGCCACAATGTCTAAAAACGCTTTTATGTGTTTATTTATAAATAAATAAATATAATTTCCACATATTTGCGTTTCTTATTCTTTACCCTTATTTGTACGAGTGGTCCAAAGACTTTTCGACAAGAATTATCGTTTTAATAAAATATTCATGGCCTGCTGAGATATTTGGCAAACACGGAAATTTGACTGTATGGATTTTATTTTTTCTGACTTTATTTAAGAAGATATAAAAAACTAATAACACTTTTTATTGGCACCTTTTAGTTAACTACATAATGGTATTTTTAGATTTTATATCCGACGTTTTGTTTTCAAGAAACCATCAATTAACTTTATTTTTATTTTGGCTCAAAAAAAGTGCACCTTGTATCTGATCCCATTTTTTATTACAAATATAACGATGTATCACATGCCATATTTTTTATTTTAGTTAAAAGAAAAATGCATTTTTTCTATTTTTAAACGTATTTTTAAGTAGGTCTTGCAAACAAATGCTTTGACGTTAATACCTCTTACCGAGTCTGTAACATAATTTAATGTCATGATAAAATAGTAATTATCGTTATTATTCTGTTTGTCAAGTTGTTGTTTTTAGAGCAATTGTTCTTATTGTTACTGTTGTCTTTATTATTGTTTATTGGTGAATAGCTAATATCTATTGTATTATTATGGTCGAATATGCCGGATGACCAATATAGCCATGAAGAAAAGTTTGACATGCTAAGGTGCTACATTTTGTGCCGCAAAAAAAAATGAAGGTATAATTTCTGCAGTTTATGAATTATGGTAAATAAATGGACGTAGTATTTTAGTTTCTAAAATTCCACACCACATATTGAACCCAAACGTTCTTGATGTTTTGATATTTTCTTAATACGTGGATTTTAGCACGTTAGCATGTCAAACTTTTCTTCATGGCTATATTGATCATCCGGCATATTCGACCATAATAATACAATTGATATTAGCTACTCACCAATAAACATTAATAAAGACAACAGTAATAATAAGAATAATTGCGCTAAAAACAACAACTCGACACGGTAATAACGACAATTACTATTTGATGATCATGAAATTAAATAATTTTACAGACACGGTAACAGGCATTAACGTCAAAGCATTTGTTTGCAAGGCCTACTTAAAAATACATAAAAAAGATGCATTTTTTAAACTAAAATTTAACATATGACGTATGATACATCGTTAAATTTGTAATAAAAAATGGGATCAGATACAAGGTGTACTCTTTTTTGAGCCATATAAAAAATAAAGTTGATAATGGTTTCTTGAAAACGAAACGTCGGATATAAAATCTAAAAATAAAAAATAAAAACTAACCATCATGTAGAAGCTAAAAAGTTCCAATAAAAAAGTGTTATAAGTTTTTCATATCTCTTTAAATAAAGTCGGAGAAAAATAAAATCGATATAGTCAAATTTTCGTTTTTGCCAAATATCTCAGCAGGCCATAAAAATTTTTCAAGTTTTTAAACGGCATGTAAATAAGCTTTAAAAAACATACTTTTTTCCTAATTTTAACCTAAGCTGTTACCTCCAATAGGTATTGAGACTCCCATGCTAAGGATCCTTATCTTGGACACTCTGTATAGATAGGCTTTTTATTATTTTCATCAACACTATTTGACAACCTTATAAACTAAAACCAGTTTTTTAGTTTAGTTTAAAATGGCTTTCTACGTGTAAAGTTTTACGTCGTCATTATAACAAGTTTTGCCAGTTCATCATTTACAGCGTATGTAAATGCTGCTCTACATTATTTTATGTAAAGTAAAAGTAATTTATCGTCCAGGAGCATTCCAAAAGATCAGTTAGCGTGAACAGTGAATCGTAATGGTTTTAAAACTACATTTGAGTACTACGTAGTAAAGTGGATTTTTCTAGTTACTGTGTGACAAACGAGTATTACGTCAAATATAAAATTTATCTGAAGTTTACCAAGTAAATATAGGGTACTTACCTATACAATTTTAAGAAACAATGTTATTTCAAGAGTACTTTAGGTTTGTAAATTATTAAATTTTTTATTGGCACCACAGGCTGAATGAATCTGTCTCGTAGTGTTACGCGTATGCATTTCTGTAGGTCAAACTAGACAGGCCCCGAACTTTCTACTTTGTTTGTTCTTTAATCCCTAGAAATTTTAGAGGGTGCAACCTGCTGCCTGCAAATGTATTTTCTTAAGTTACAAAATCTTTAAATATTTAAGTACGCCTCTAGAGAATGCTCGACAACGATGAGCTCTTAATTTTAATAGTAAGATCCACCCTCTATCGGTTTTGCATATTTCTCTCAAACCTATATATAAAAACGAATATACGGTGATAGTTTCCGCATCATGATAGTGACAGTCACATGAACTATCACCATGTAAATAACCCGATAGTAGCTATCATGATATCACGATAGTACTTTCACACTTTCTCGCTTGCCTGAATAGTTCGGCGTAACTTCCATAATAAAATTTTTTGTTTGTTTATGAATTGAAAGCGGTACGTGACTTTTACAATAAATCTTACAAATAATTGTAGAAACTGCAAAGCAAGTTAGAATGAGCTGTAGGTAATTTAACATTATACATTTTTTGAAAGAACATAAAAATGGATATGTTTATGGAGAAAAAGCTTTCCCGATTTAAAAAACAGAGCAACGAGAGACCATGCTGAAGAAATTTCTGCTGCCCTTATCAGGACTTTCTACGTTAATAATACATTGGTTACAACCGTGATAGCCTTTATACATGTACATGACACCTACATTTTATTATAGGACTATAGAGGTTAATTTCATGAGAGCACTTTCACAACAGTACCATCACCGTAATACGAGGCCTAATGGTATACATTTTTTGCTGTTTTTGTTTCAATTTAAAGTGGAAAATGAAAGAGTTTTTGGTAAAAACTAATGCTTTACAAAAATTATCTTTTATACGTTTTAGGTAAGGTACAAGATTTAATAAATCTTCAAATTTTTAAATCTGTGACCACGAAACCCACCTTATTCAATACTCAAAACATGTGTTTAAAACTATATTGTGGTAAACTTGTCCGACAAAAAAAATGATGCATTCGTCCAGTCCGACACCGAAAACATTTGACATTGACAGGCTGGGTTAAAGCGCCACTTTCATATATAGCGTTATGAATATTCGTAGTAGACCCATAAAAAAACAAAAATGTTTTAAAAGTGCTGTTCTCATAAAGTCTATTTTATTAATAACCCAGGGACTATATCTACAAGTGTTAGTGTTTTGCTGTGTGATGTACAAACGGCTAAATATGATTTTTTGTATGCTAGTAAGAGAACTGAAATACAGCAGATCTCTTTAAAATTTGGAGCTCACTGTTTCCAAGCATTCACGGGTAGTATCTAGAAATCAATTTTTCGATGTCAAAATTCAAAATAAAAATATACCATTTCTTTTACTAACCCTTGTATTATACTCAGGTAATGTTATAAAACCCCGTATTAAATTTTACGTTACAAAATAACACCTTTTCGGTTCACTTTTGTACTCCGTATACAGGATGATCACTTTTAAGTCGAGCACTATTAATAAGTTCTTTTTCCTACGACCACATGTGAAAATAGTAAATAGCACACTGTTTTATGCATAGAAACTGTGTTTTATCGCACTAGTGTTGCAAAGTACTTTACAACACTAGTGTTGCAAAGGGTAATATGAAGCTGTCATCGTTGTCATTGTTATTTAAAATAAATTTGGAGTTATCAGCCTGTTAATGGGATTTACACTGATAAACCCATGCAATATTTTTTAAATGAGGCTGACGCCTCGTGCAACAATATTCTCACTCGTGTGAAATAAGTCACTTTCCACCCTTGTAATGTAATATACTATATTATTTGAGTACATTTTTCCGCTGATTTACGTGCTGCCAACCAAAAAACAGTTGAACGTCAGGTTTTTGATTTATTGCCAAAAATATATATATATTTTTATATGACGCACCCTGAAATATTATATCACCATATAAAAAGATCATTAAAAAGTCCTCATGTGTTATTTTCAATTTTTAATAGTTTCAGAATTATGAGCATCCTCGGGAATTTGATAGTAAACTGTGATTTTTTAAATAAAACACTCTGTATATTGCATCACCATTAAAAGATATTTTAAAGAAGTTTAGAAATATGCCACCTTTGATGCGTCTATCCCTTATGGTTTTGGAAATATGACCATTCAAATCCAAAAAATAGAAGATATAAAGAAGATTTAACATAATTTTCAGATTTGGATGACCATATTTTTAAAACTATAAAAGATAGATATATTAAACGTGGTATTTTCCTAAAGCTCTTTTAAAATATCTATTTAGTGGTAATGCAATGTACAGGATGTTACATTTAAAAATGCCAGCTTACTATCAAATTTTTGAGGATGGTCATATTTCCGAAACTATTAAAAATTGGATATAGCACATGAGGGCTATTTTAAATGGACGTTAAATATTTTTTTTAAACAAAGATATAATATACAGTGTGTTCCATTTAAAAAAGTATATTGCAATAAATTAAAAATCTGATGTTTAATTGTTTTTTGTTGGCAGCACGTAAATCAGCGGAAGAAATGCTACTACTTTGCTAATTTTACCGGCTTCGTATCTTCAATAATAAAAAATGTTAGCAATAGTGCTAAACTTAAAAATGATCACCCTGTATAAATAAACCAAACCTAAAACAGAAGCCAATTGCCTGATTAAGATAACGGGGATGGTTCGCGTGATTTTGAAACACTCATTAACCGAACGCAGGTTCATTTACGTCTGAATTTAGCAATTTATTTATTCGATTGCATTTCGGAACGAGCTAAATTAAGCCATTCGTTACCATTTTGATGCCTTTAAGGTGCGATCCAAGTATACCATGAACGGCCTCCGGAAATAATACCTCCGATTTGTAAGAATAAGATTTATACCTAAACTGTGTTTCTGTAATTAACCTTTAGCGCTAAACAAAGCAGAGATAAACGATTGTTAAATTTTGGCATTATTTCAAAAACACAAGGTTTTTTAAGCGACTGAAAGAAAAAAGGTTATGTTCAACGCTTATACTGGGCTTACACAATATATTAAAAGTTATAATTACTTTAAAAGAAATAAAATAATAAAATATTTAATATTAAGTTACTTACAATACAAAGGTTTTTATTTATAAACAAAGGTTTATTAGCACTCGTCTGGCGTCTTGTTAAGATTTTATTTTATTGGATTAAAAAAATTTCAACCGAGTGCTAATAAACCTTTGTATATAAATTAAAACCTTTGTATAATAAGTAACTTAATATTAAATATGTTAATTATTTTATTTCTTGTAAAGAAATCATACCTTTCATTATATTCTAAGAACAGAATAGTTTTCATAATGTATAAAGTTTTAATCTTCTTAAAATGTTAAATAGGTTTTTAAATTTTATTCTTGAGAAAAGTCAAATAATATTTTATTAAAATTTAATCTCCCAGAAAACAAATAAAGCATTAAATAGTTTATTATATGGCTAAACATTTTGTACTATTCTTTTTATCTGGTTTAGATACCTAATAGCTGTAACTTTTACCAGTTAACTTTTGAAAGTAATGTCAAACTTTAAAATGTCCATCAGACAATTAATCTTTAATTTTTTTCAGTTTTTCAACAAGTTTATCAGTAAGTTTTTAGGTAAACTGTTTACCACATTCTTGTTAAACTATTTACCACATTTTTGAGACGCAACCATTGGCCCAGTTCCCGTCTGGAGTCTTGTTAAGATTTTATTTTATTGGATTAAAATAACTTCAACCGAGTGCTAGTGAACCTTTGTTTATAAAATAAAACCTTTGTATTGTAACTAACTTAATATTAAATATTTCATTATTTTATTTCTTTTAAAGTAATTATAACTTTTATTATATTGTGTAAGGAGCAGAGTAGTTCCTTCATAATGTATAAAAGTTTTAATTTTCTTAAAATGTTAAATAAACATTTTAATCTTATTCTGAAGAAAAGCCAAATAATATTTTGTTTAAATTTAATCTCCTGGAAAACAAATAAAGCATAAAATGCTGCAACTCTTAAATAACTTTAAAACCGCTAGAGCTGCTTTTATCAAACTTGGTATCTGAAAGTTATCGAGAATTAAGAATTTAATAGTAATATCGGCAACGTTGCCAGATTTCTCTGTTTTATGCTACGCGTATCTTTTTCGTTTTTTTCTAAATTGAATGTTTTATTTATTTTTATTGCAATAAATTGCGCGGGCCTAATTTATTAGAGTCAACAAATTTTTAATATTCCATTTTCACTAGCTATCAAGATATGACAACACCACATTTTAGGCAAAAAGTTCAGATACACTCAAATATCTTCAAAACCACTTAGCTGCGTTAACAAATTTTGGCATGTAAACTTGGTCCAACCTATTTCACAAGAAGATTGATAAGTGTAAGACCAGCTTATGCCCTTAACATTAATAATAAGAGGTATATTATTACGACTTACATTTCTTGACACCAACCTTTACCTTTTTATTTTATTGCAAAACTTCCAAATTGGCAATCTAAAAAAAGTTAGACCATTAATAAGTCCTAAAGAAAATTTAATTTTCTACAAATAAGTTCTCCTCTCAAATTGTCGTCATATAAGACGTTTCCATGAAATCAAGCTCGGAATATTAAACTATTTTTTCCATTTTGTGTCTTAAATTTAAATGTTTTGGTACTACTAGAAATAATAACATTTAAATAAATCCAATACATGTTTTTAAAAAATTAATGGGCTCACAAAAAAAGGTTTTTAATAAAAGATTTTGCGAGTTTTGCATGACAAAAAAAATTGTCAAAAAACTGTAAGTTGCAAAGATAGACTTCTTAATATTAATATAAACCTTTACGATACTTTATATACTTACGATATTTTTGTGGTTACCTTGAACAATAATTTTGATATACCTTCTAGAGTATCAATTAGACATATCAAAATGAAAATTGGTAAATTGTGGTGAATAACAAATTAATTTAAATTTTTGGCGGTTTTTATATACTTAAATAGATAAAACCGCCATCTGGCGGTTTTTGTTTTAATTGAAAAAATCACCGGCGATCGTTAAGCCAGTGCCATAAAAAGTACCTTTTTTCTGTGCATATAAATTTTATCAGTTCATTACTCAAAAGGCATGCAAAACGTCTAGTCAGCTTTTATTTGTAACACATATTATAAGGATAATTTATTATCCAGAAAACATTCCCAAGGATCAGTTCGCGAGTTCATGAGATCGTGACGCTTTCAAAATCCTCTTTCAAAAACAGACGCGCTTTCTACCCTAATACTTGACAAATGAATTGATGTTAGATTTCGCATATACACTACCTTAATTTTTTTCCAAATGTAAAGCAATGCTTTTTGACGTTGATTAAGAGCCGAAGAAAGGTAAAAAATTTGAATAAAGGCTTAAGGAATGGCAAAAAATATGTTGGATCCCTTACAAACTTACGCTCTTTATATAGTTTCGTCAATTTAGTCCAAAAAATATGAGTCAGGTTACAAAAATTCGCAACCGGCTGAAATTAGTACGATGATTCAAAATATAAAAATTTTATAGGTCCCTTTTAATCCGATCCGAGAAAAAAAGTTACTTAAGGTCAAAGGTAAAAAAACTGGGTTTTCGAGATTTTCAATTAAACAGTAAGTTTTATCATACAATTAGCTAGTACAAAAATTATGGATCTGGTAATTATCTACAAAAATATTTTCATGTTTTTTTTCTAAGAGCCACCGTTTTTAAAATATACTGATTTAAAAATTTGCAAGAGTTATAATATTGTATTTAGCGCGTTTTTTTTTTTAACGCGGTTTCCTCGGTAGCCCTAATCCACGAGTCGGTTATGCTTTTGTTAGTTTGAAGCTATTGAGTAATTAAAGGTATTGGCAAGGTATCGTTTAATTTCTAACATTTCTGTTTTCCTTTCTTCTACTTTTTCTTCTGCTTTTTCATCTTGGGTGCAAGTAAATTGCCCCAATAATGACACATCGCATGTTTACTCGTTAGAATCAGGTGAATCATTTATTGCTGTTGCAACATTGGAGCGCGACCAGCTGTTAGTACAATGTAGTCAAACATGACAGGCCAACTTTTTGCCAGATTTAGCACTTCATACCTTTTATAATTGGCAAAAAATTATGCTAAAAAGTTTTTAGACACCAAATAGATTTAAAATTATAGGTTAAAACCATTGATAACCTACATTTAGATCCGCAGTGGCAAGAAGCATTTTTGGATTTTTATGCCCGCGCGCAGTAAACCAATGGATGGATGGATGAACATGCGCACTTAAAAGCCTTGGCAAAATACAAACACCGGCACCCCGTACCCTCCGTTCGCGGTCTGACCGTGACACTCTTTAGCTACCGTACTTCGAACAGAAAACCAGTCCACGCCGTCGAAAAATTCTTTCCGATAATGCGGATAGTCTGTTTGGCGCCAGGTGCGTTTACCCTCTGCTTGCTTGCGCACAAACCGGTTTTTTCACCCATAAAATGTTACTTGTTTCGCACAGGTAATAACATTGGCAATCCATCGAGATCAGTGGTTAAAACAAATACGTGTTTTTACTCGGGAGTTACACTCAAAATAAATTAAATGTTTTGGGCATTCTAAGATAAAACAGGTATACCGCTCCACCACGGAGGCTATTGAATAGAAGAGATGTATTTTCAATGTTAAACTAGAGTGTAAAATAAGAAACATAGTTTTTTTGCCCAACATTTTACAAGTGTATGTAAGTGATGCTTACGAATGGAATATAATTTTTCTTGTATTAAAGCTTCGGTGGTGTATGTATCTCACAATGTATGAGTATGTGGTGTATTTATACATATTAGGACAATTACAACTCTTTCAAATTTTTGAATCGTTATATTTTAAAAATAGTGGCTTTTAGAAAAAAATAATAATATTATATATTTGTAAATATTTACCTGATTTTTAATTTTCTGTTCTAGGTAATTTTATGATAAAACTTACTGTTTTCGCTGAAAATCTAAAACAAAATCCGTTTTGCGACCTTTGACTCTAAGTAATTTTTTTCCAGGGTCGGATTCATAAGAACTTTTACATTTTATTCATAATGATGTTTTAAACAATCTTTTAAATTAACCGGAATAATATTTATTATTGAAATCATTTTTATTTTGTTATTAAATGGGTTTTCTGTACTTTTAAAGAGATTTAAATATAAAACAAAATAGAACAGAACAACTTTTATTTCATGTCTGGTACAGCAAACATTTTTAAGTACCGTCATTTTGCAGTTAATGAAAGTATTTTCAGGGTTATAAAGTACTCGTCAGGAGCTTTAAAATGATGTGCCACAAGACCACCTTTTCCACTTACCTTTATTGACCAAGATGGCTGCTGCGCATTGTTTTTCATATGTCAGTTTTACTCTAAAGTATATAGAATTTATGCCTCTTTTCTATATTCCAAATTTTTAAAAATTTCGTTTAAAAAAGGTGGACTTTAAAATAATGTAGTGTCTAAATGTAATAATTTAGATTTCTACTTAAATCAAAGATATACGTGTCCTATTATTGGTTTATTATGCCTAATGCAAAGCCAAGTTATATTTTTATAACTTGGGTATTTATATTAAGCAATTTTTATAATTTATAATTTGGACAAACAAAAATAAACCTTTTTTGTTTTTATATTTATTCGTATCATAATTAGTTTTTAGGAAAAAAAATCCTAAATGCGTAACAGCAACGTTAACAGAATAAAACTATAAATTTTGTTTTTTGTTATAAAATAAATTCCCAGAGATTTTAAAAAGATCGAAGTCATATAGTCTGCCTTAATTTAAATGTATTTCCCTTGGAACTCCATAGCAACAAATTCATTGTTGAAGTAATACATCCGCAACAGTAATAGCTTTTTGATATGGACTTGGGTAGACTTCCGGCCATTTGCTGAAGTAATCCATTGCTACTACAATACAGCAATTCCCGGATTTACTAACTGGAAGTGGTCCTGCTATGTCCATGGCAATTCCTTCAAGAGGTGCCCCTACATCGTATTGCTCCATCTTTCCATGGCTTTGTGTTTTCAGTGCCTTGCTGAAACCGCAGTTCTTAATAATTCTGCACCAAGCTTTTACATTTGCACCGCTATCTAGCTAATAGAACATTTTTAAAGCTTTTTAAGGGCCTTTTAAAAGTATAACTGTTCTATTATCATAAATAATTTGGTTTTGATTTCGAAATAGAATTTTATTCTACTGTATTTAGTTTTTACTAAAATTTAAAGTTTTTGTTTTGGGTTTATTATGGTTTACAAAGCTATATTACATTTTTGTACTTTAACATGCTTTTATTTTCTTTTAAGTAATAAGTTTTCTTTAAGCAAAGCAAACAATAAAATCCCATTAAGTTTTTAACAAAGGAAACGACAATAAAATTGTCTCAAAGCCGAAAATTTCACTAAATTATTTAAAGCAAACTAGGAATCGACAAACGACCGACTACTTACAGGAAGGAAGTTACATTACCTCTGTCCATTAATTTATCGCTTACTACAAAGCTCTGCGCCCAAAACTCTGTTATTGCAGTTAAATTACTTTTCGCTAAGAAATTGTCTACTTCGGAAAATTTATTCTGAAGAAAATTTTACCTTGCTTTTCCCAGCTCCTTTAAAATATCGTTATTATTATTTAGGATTTAAATTTACATTACTGTTTAAGTAAAAACTGACCTACATATGATTATTTTTAGGTATATATCCAGGAATATATACAGGGTGTCCCAACTTTACTTATACCCAAAATAACTTTGTTGTAAAAAATTTTTATTGAAAAATGTTTGATCAGATACACTAGTTTAATGGGCAGTTCTAGTATATATTCAAAGTGTCTTAAAAACAGAATATTCGTCGTTGTGAGGTAGTATTTTTTAATTTAAAGACCCTGTATATTTTAGCAAATATTGACTCTATTGAGTTGAACATTATTTTAGGATCGGACACTCAATTCCGGTCAAGCGATTTAAAACACTTTTGTTTTTATGCTTTCCAGCGTAAGATTTAATAAAGAGTTCATTTTGCGCGAATTACACTTTCTTTAAATTTTGTAAATAATCCTTTTCGAATTTAACTTTTGTTTTGGTTTTCTTTTTATTTTGTGTTGTTTGTTTCTTTTTGTTGTGTAATATTTAGTTTTAGTGATTGTGTAAATAGGTTTTGTTTAGAATTAGTAAGTAAAAAAGTCAAAAATTAAAAAAAAGTCACAATCACGAATTACCTTTCAGGCAAATTAAAACATATTAATACCGAAAAGTATATCTTAAAGCATCAAAGACAGAGGTGGACGAAAAGTGGGTTTGATAGTAATTTTTGAACAGAACTTAACTCTTGTTATCAACAAAATTTGTGCAACTTTGTAATACCGATTTGTGAATAGAAAAACTAATGAAAAACTTGTAACCAAAAAAAAAAGTTAAATAAAGACGAGAAAACTTAACAAAAAATGGAGTTCTGATTCTATTTAATAATAACTCAACCCCAGTTTTCTTTCAGGATGCTGGTCCGGAAGGGACCGCAACGGTCCTCGACTCTGCGGCGCCAAAGGATGGAAGCTTTGCCGAGGCATATGCCGATCCGACATCTACAATAATATCAGAAGAACATTCAAAATTAATAGAACAGGGCTGACCCGCGCCACCCAGGATGGCTAAGGCCAAAATGCTAAAGCGGCGGGCTCCACGCCAAAAGCAGCAAGCCAATGCTTTGGCACGGCCTTTACCCACCCTGGACGGTGCTGGCGAACCAAAATACTTTTCTAAATGCAGCGCCTAAACGGGTGCCAGGGCGAAGGGGCATGCATCCTCTAACCGCCCATACCAAAATTAGCGACCCAGGGCTTCATCAACTCTGGGAAAACAGGAAAATATACCACCGGGTATAAAAAAAGCAATGGCGATTGATTGCATTTTTAAAAGAGGGTTGCGGGAAATGCAGGCACGCTAAAAGGTTCTATAAGGGTTTGTTGCGAAGAGAAAACATTGCACGGTCGGGTAACACCGCCCACCGGCCTTACAATTGATAAAAACCCGAATTATGACAAATTAAAAGCCAGCTAAGTTGACGTTTCAATGACGGATCGGAACGTATAGAAGCAACGACCGAAACGCCGATTTTCATGGAACCGTTAAACGATCTGGGGTTGTTTGAGGGTGGTAACAACGTAGCCGAACCCTTTTCATGATATTACATAACAGATTGTTAGCTACCTGAGCCGGTTAAATTAAACGCGTTAAAGACGTTAGAACAACAAAGGTTAGAGCGAGACGGAAAAAAGGCAGCGTTTCGGGGCGGGATCGAAGTAAAAAGTACCGTGGACATCGCGAAGAGGGACGAACTTACGCAAGAAAGTGCGTAAGGGGGCACTTTTCGGCCCATGCCGGGTACGCAAGATCATTAAGAACCCTGAGAAAGGGTCAACCGAAAGTGCGGCTGTAGAAGCTCCAGACCGCCCACTTCAACATATAACCATACGTCAGTTATTATTGTATAATTTAAAGTAACAGCATGTTTATACAGGGTTATTCACGGTGAGTGTCCCATTAAAATATATTCGGAAACTGCTAAAAATACATTTTTAAAATTTTGGTGCTATATTTAGGTAATATTGATCTTTATGCGGTAAATACATAATCCTTCCAGAACTTCCGGTTATACCAGAAGTGCGTATCAACTTGTCTATTTTAAATAGAACACCCTATATATTATTACATTTTTGGTTCTCCACTAGATTCAAAGCATATAGCTTTTAGATTGGTCTTTTAATGGTAATATAAATTACAGGATGTTACATTTAAAAAGAGGTATATTTTTGCTATAAATCGAAAACCCGATGTTCAATTGTTTTTCTGTCGGCTGCACGTTAATAAGCGAAAAAATACTACAACTTTACCAATTAACCCGACATTGTATTTTCAATAATAAAGAAGTAAGAAACAGTGCCGATTTAAGTTGGATTACTCTGCATAGGGTTAATACAAAATATAAAATAAAATTATAATAATAAATAAAACTCTTGATAGGAGGCCATTGCTTAATATTAAGGCATAACTTTTAATCCTAAATAAATATTTTATTTAATATTTTGTTGTATTTCTAAAAATAAGGATACTTCACCTACAGTTTTTGTTTTTTTTTGCCCACTCTGTTTACCCTTTTAATAAAACTTACTATTGCTTATACAGTTTTTGACCATACACCAACTTTTATGGGGAATACAATTTTTTGACAAATTGCAAATAAAAGAGTTTTTCATTTGTTACACACTTAATGAATCACAGTGTATTTAAAGCGCACATGTTTCATTCATGCCGTTTTTAGTTACAACCAAACATGACTTCTAATTTTCATTTAATTGCATAATTTGCTTTTTTTTGTTTTATACATAAAAAAATAAGCATCAAATTTTAAATACCTTGTGCTTGCTGTAAAAATTCTCGCTTCCTATTAACTTACAAAACTCTCTCAAGAGGACAATAAAATCATTTTCCTCGCAGTAAAGTCTTAAAAAGTAAATTATGAACTTCTTATCATTATGGATGGCCAAAAACTGTTTCTTTTATTGCTATAACTTACAGAAAATCTTTCTATCGTAAAAGCGTAAAAATTACAGTGTAAAATGCTTATTTCCTTCGACAAGAAAAGTTGGATACTCATTCTCATGGGCGTAACTTGTTCGAAAATAAATTTAACTCTCTAAAATGCGTATAATTTATTGCTTAAAATAAGCTTTATCATTATTTTTGTAAATTATTTCCACATAATCATGGTATATTTATTATACAGGGCCTCTATTCTTAATTTTGAGAGAAAGTCACACTCCCTCAGCTTTTCTACTCCCCGATTTTCTATCGTTTGCGAATGACAGTATTCTTGCATGGGCTTGATAGAAAGGAGAATGGAAATTATGGGGCAGCGTTGCCAAGCATATGTTTAATTTGGGCCAATGAAAATAAAGATATTTTTAACAGTGGAGAACTAACCAAAGATATTTTGTTTGGCAGTTTGAAACCAAAATTTTGTAGAGTAAATAAACATTTAACTTTTTTGGTGTTTAGCTTTTTATTAACGTTAAAATCTATATCATGGAGACAAAAATCTTTAAAAACCACTAGTGTATCGAAGGGGGCACGGGCTCCAGTTAGAAGGGGACCCAAAAGGGGGTCCTCATACATAAAAAGGTACATATTAGAGTTAAGAGGCGTAGTTTTGAGGGTAAAGACCTTTTTGATCGTAAAATACAGAAGAGGGGGCCTCAACATTAGGGAAGTATATCATGTTATGTTGGAAGGGTGAGCCTCATTTTAATTAATTTTTTTCTTGGTTAAAATCTGCTTACATTTGTAGTCATTGAAAGTGCCAAAGCTCATCGTGGTTGTGGTTGCATGAAAGGAGTCAGTTTCTTTACCAATTCGTACGACAAATTTTTTGATAATCTAAACATTTTTAAAACGTTTTATCTAAAACTGTGAAGGGATCTCTTTGAACAAGAATATCTCCCCAATCTGCCACTCTTCCACTGCATCCACTACATTTTTGTTAATATTGTCGTTCCAATATATTGCGTGATTAATATTATTCATTTTTTACAATCAAAATAAAAAATAGAGATAATATGTGCATTAATAAAAATCTCCACACGATATTCAACGCCAAACGCTTAAGTTTATAGGTTATATAAACCTATTTTCTACTGATTTATCGACTTTCTCTTAGTCAATACCAAGAGAAATCATTTGCTCCCAAGGGAAATTGATTTCTATCACTTTTTGATATAATTGGCTTGAAGAATACAGAATTTCTTGGCCACTCCCACTTTTTACCGCTTTCTCTCATAATTTCTACTCCCTAAAACTCAAGAATACGGGCCCAGAAGGTAATTTGAGAAAACTTCTAGAAAAAAAAAAAATGAAAGTATCCAGAAACTCCATCAACAAACTTAACATGGGGCGATTGTCCAACAAAACAAATAAGAAAAACATGAATTTGAAGTGAAAAAACTGTTATACTTTCGGAACTACAGGGCAATAAAATTTTAAAGAAATAATTAATTTTTGAAAATACCTTTAGATACTTTTAAAAAGTCTGAAAACGCCTCCTAGGTATTAAACGTCACTTTTTGGCGTACATATAAGAAAATAATCAATTTTTATCAGTGTCGTGCATATAGAATTACCGATTAATATTTTTAAGGAAAAAATGGTTAGTTATAGCATTTTTCTAAAATAAAAATATTTTTGAAATTTTCGTCTAGTTTCAGATGTATTCCTGTTATTCCATGCATGGTTTTCGCGTAAATAATTACAAGCTTATTCTTGGCATAGTTATTTTTTATCAATAATATTTTATTTTACAGTAAATAGTATATTATTTTTAATATATATAGTTATTTAATAAATCAGGGTCAAATTTTATTTTTTACCAACATTGTAAATTTTTGTGCAACCGTTTTCAAAAAATTTGCAATCTAGATATTTAGTGTAGCCAAAACGTATATAGAAAAATATATTAAAATATTTGTATATTTTTAATGCGGTATATGTAGTTAAAGCCAATATTCTGGAATTTAAAGTATTTTTCGATTGCACTAACCAATTTATAAGTAAATATCCCAAAAACGGTTGTTCAGGGCGATTTTTACCAAGTATACCTTTTTGTAAAGAAAGCATAGAAAAGTTTATTGTTAAACTTAGATAATAAGGGTAGTGAAAAAATCAAACGTATTTACTTTCAGAAATGTTTAATCTATAAATTATTTGAAAGAATAAACAAAATGGCGATTTCTCAAACACAAAAATTGATTTTGGGTCCCAAAGTAAGGTCCCAAACTATTTATTAAAAACCAATATTTATTTCAAAAAAAATCTTTAACTTATTGCTAAAAAATATATCTAAGAAGCTTGTGTCAAAATTTATGGGCGTTCTCTTTAGTAGTTTTCGAGAAATTGTGGTCTAAGAAATCTATGCACTTAGTTGAAAAAAGTTTATAAATACGCGAATCTTTTCAAAATTATTTGACAGTATAATCCTAAATTTATAGAGAATATACTTGAATACATGTGCAAACGAAATATGCTTGAAAAATAAAATCATTTTTTTTACATCGACAGGGGATACAACCCCTAAAGTCGTGTAAGTGGCGCCTTTCAGTTTACACATTAAAAAGGTTATGAAATTTAATAGTATACAACCCTTCATACCAATTTTTATTTTAATATTTATAATGTATTAAAAGTTATCGATAAATTGAAAATCACTATTATAAAAATTGTGCAAAGAGCTTTACAAAAATACCACATTTAATATATCAATCTTTATTAGTTTTGGATATATTAATTTTGTCCAAAAGTCCCATAAGCTCGCTGCATTGTCCGCCACTGCCTGAAACTATAATTTAAGATCAAATTCTGAGATTGCAAATAATTCAATTTCGAGTCGGCAGCCTCTTAGCCCATCTCTTAATGTCGTCTTATAAGAAATATATTCAACAGTTACATTTTCCGTTTACCACTAAATAACCAAATCTGCGTCGAAAAACGTTTTTATAAGTTTGCAGCGCCAGCATTAATCTAATTCCTTCCACAAAATTTACCCCGGGTTTGTTAAGAGGTACTTAACAGATTCCTATTTTAAATGAAAAGTTTTTCGTGATCACTGGCGTAGAAAAAGTCGATTTAATTATTGTTTATTATCTTTTTAACGTTGTTTGAGGACAAGTCTTTCCGATTATTAAATTTTTATTATTTTTGGTAAGTATAAAATTTTAAAAGAATTTGGTATTCCGCGTTTATCGGAAATTTATAGGATTTTATGCAAGATAATGTCATTATTAAATTTAGAAACTCATCGAAGATAAAACTCATGGGCGTCGCTAAGATTTTCAAATTATTTTATCTAAAAACTGAGACATGGGACGTACACCGAATTTATACCATATGCTATTGATGTTAAAAGGAACGCCTGTGATATTATTCGTTTTCTAAAAGATCAACAAGTGCGTTTTATGTCATTTTCATATGTGGTCGTGGGAAAAGTTAATTACATGCTAAAGAGTGTATATTTCTCTAATCTGTCAATTTGAGAATGACGTAAAGAAAGCGGAGAGGGCTACAAAGTTGTTAAAAAATCGTCATTTTGACATGCTCGAGCGTGGTTGATTTTTTTCTTATTTTAAAGAAAATAATTCTAGGATAAAAAAATATTTAATTTTATACGATTTAAACGATTTCCGCAAGCCAAAATAATAAAAATATTTTTTACATACTTAAATGTCTATAGCCGCTTAACGCACCGGTAAAAAGGTTTTTAGTATATATCATTTTTTCTTTTTATCACCTAAGCTTTGCAATTCAACAGGTCTCTATGACGTTTGTGTAACTGCAAATTTAGAATCTTGGGCTCCCCTACTATAATGTTTTATAATGATTTTTGCCTATGTTACATTTTTTTAAAGGAGAAAGAATAGGATTTAAGATGTTAAAAAAATATATGTGGTGTTCCATTTAAAATAACATGGTTTATATTTGTTTCTTTATGCTTACAAAAAAATTAGATTAAATGCTATTTAAAACACCATAGAGTAATTTTGGCGCTTGGACTAATAAAAATTGACTAACCCATCTAAAGCAATATTTTGTGCTTATTATTTTTAATTTGTATGTTTTGATGCTGATCAAAACTTAACTTTTGTTTGTTTCAAGAGCGAACTAACAGTATGAAGTGTAGTATTTTTTAAAAAAAGTTGTCTAATTTCTTGTAAAACGTATTTTCTTTTATTTTTGAATGGCCAACCATTAAAAGGTTTTTATTAATAATTCGAAGGTTGTCAAAAGCCAGATTAATTTTCTGCCCATGGGTATATTACGCTGTCGGTTGATGGAAACATTACTTTAGTGAACAATACTTGCAAAGTAACCCATCCCCAAAAAATTGTTTAAGCCAGAACTCTGTGCAAGAAACTTTTATTTTTGTTTTTGCAAATACGCTTTAAGAATCGTTTTTAAAAGTCACAGAAGTAGGTATATTTAAAAATATTTAAAACTTATAAATACAGTAAGAAAACTATAAGTCAGTAACCCTTTCCGGGTACGACTGGTAAGTTTAATGCTTCGGCGGTATTGAAATTGTACAAATTCTAATATAAGACGTGCCTTCAAATTTTGAATGCCATAGCTTAACATATTTTTTTATCAATTAAATTTACACAGTTTCTTACGAAGTGTCACTTTTTTGAGATCTGTAATACCTATACTCTATTTAACTTTTTATATTCCAAACGTGTAAACAATAATTAACGCATGGTATCGCAATTTCTGTACGTCTTCTGCTTGAAAAGCAATAAAACATAATTGTAAACATATAAGGTTTGTTCCAGCAGAATGTTAGAAACATGTTAGCAACAATCGTAAAACGCAGAAATTGTTACAAACATGAGTCAGAAATGTTGGCAACAGTTTTCTGCTGGAACGAAAAATAAACAAGGCGTGCATACTGCTTATACGTCAATACAAGAAAGGTTATGTTAAAAATTGTCAGTAATGTTTAAAGAAAGTTTGCAAACTTTTTAAACAGTTTCCAACCTGTTTTCAACATCTTAAAACTACTGCTGGAACAACAAACAATTGTATAATGTTAGAAACATGGCACTGCTGGAACAACAAATTTGACGTGCGCAGAATCCGAACGGTTGCAAACATTTCTGACAGCCTGCTGGAACAAACTTACAGCCTTGCCATGCAGGGCCGGCATTGTTGTTCCACTTTGAAAATAATAAAATAAAATTGCTTATAATAATTAAAGGTTATTAAATTAAATTGCTAAAATCCCTTCGACGTCTACTAAGGTACGACTACGACTTGGATGTCGCAGTAGAAAGAAGCATCACATCATATTTTGGAAAGTATATTTTGTTTAAACCACTTGAATTCCTAAATGCGCCCCTGTCTATTTCAGCGTACACGTGCACACTGCATACAATAGTTTATTTCGTTCAGATTTTTTAAATTAACTCCAAAAACTTTTTAGTGAGGTTCCTTTTGACGAGTCTACCAAAATATTCATACCGCCATATATGGAAGCGGCGCCTTAACCCAGCCTGTCAAGGTCCAATATTTCGGTCGAACTGGCTGAACGCGTCACTTTTTTGTCGAACAAGTTTACCACAATGTTTTACATGAATTTTTAAACATTTTGCCAAAAATTGTAAGGGTTACAGTCATGAAAACCATAAGGCACAAACACATGTTTCGGGTATCGGACTACCTACAGTGTTTTAGGAGAAAATTGTGGACATAGAACAATGTGCTAGGAAAATCACCAGAAGAAGTTACATGGGTAAAATCATAGTGATTTATTTTGATAGCCAGGCAACCATTAGGGCGGTCAGGTTAGGCATTATCAGCTCTTAGCCTGTACAGGACTGTGTAACCGCCCTGGAAGAGGTCGGTGCGTCAAACAAGCTAAATATTGCCTGCGTAGCAGGCCATAAGGGCCACCAGGGCAATGAGAAAGCCAATAAACTGGCAAAGGAGGATGCTAGCAGGGCAATGGTAGGCTCCAAACCCTACTGTAGTATTCTGTCATGCCAAGTAAGATCATCTATTAGATTATGGATTATGAGGGAATCTTAAGACTAGTGGATAGACCAGGACAGCGTCGGGCGAAAAAATTCATAAAGGCATATTTTTCGGAATTTACGAAAGGCCTTCTGAATTACAACCGGAAGGCAGTAAGAATTATAATAGGTCAATTAACGGGTTATTGCAGACTAAATAAACACCTAGAAACAATAGGCCTGGCAGAAAAAAAAACCTATGCAGGTTCTGTCAGGAAGAAGAAGAAACACATATGGTGCTACTGTGAAGCTCTTTGTCGTCTGCGGTTTGCAAGACTGGGTGAGAAAAACCTAAAGCAGCAACATTTACCAAGAAGCCAGTTTCAAGCTTGTGGAGTCTAACTAAAAAGACCGTATTGAATAATGTGCTCTAACATAGTGATGAAGGATACACAATAAACTCGACCAGGTTGCAGTGTTAGAGGAATACAATCCACCTTCAAGCTAATCTAATCTAAGGAGCTTCAGCTCTCTTTCATTTCTGTATAATGATTCCTAGGGAATTTATTTTACCTAAAACATAAAGGTCAAATTATTTAAAGATACTTTTAATTCAACCCCTTTTATGCCTAAAGAAACCATATTATTGTTACTCAACTACAAAGCTTAAATGTTGTGGACTAACCTTTATAAAGTTAGGAAATTATTGTATGAATTTGGCAAATTATGCCATATTAATGTTGTGAATTTTCTATTAAGTTGGCAAAGCTTAATTATAAAGGGTTAAGCAAGTAACAACGACGGTTTAGCGTTTAGATTGCTTTGTTTGTGCTTTAAGCAAAAGTTTATAACTGTTAACAGGTATGTTCTCCAAAAGAGTTTTTACCGGGTATCGTACAAAATAAGTAGTTATATCGGTTTGTTGGGTTAATTCTGTAGCTTCTAAATCAATACTTATATTTTCAATATCTCTTAAAATGTACAGGATAGGAAAAAAAAGTATGATTTTTTTTATTGGAACACCGTAAATATTATATTACGTATACAAATATTTTTTAAAGAGCTGTAAAATATACCACATTTAATATATCTATTTTTATTAGTTTTAAAAATAAAATCATCCAAATCTAGAATAGGTTTGCATTTCAATTATGTAGGTAGGTTATATTATGGCAATTATAATTGTCCAATAATTTTATTCATGGCTATATTTTTAAAATTATTTAAGATAGCCCCATTTAATATGTTATATTTGTAACGCTGTTTATAAAGGGTGTTTTTTTAGGTTGGATAGAACTTTACATGGCAACAACTGTCAAACTTAACTGTCAATCTGACACTGTTCATAAAATTTATTTTCAGTATACTTTGGCAAATCATCATGAATAAACTTACGCTTGACCAACGTTACCAAATTATCCAAATTTACTTTAAAAATCAGTCATCAGTTCGCCAGACTCATAGAAGACTTCGTGAATTTTATGGGCCACACGATCGTCCATCTGAGTTACTAATTCGTCGTACTGTGGATAGATTTCGTACCACGTACTCTTTACACGATGTGAAAACACCACTACGTCGAAGGAATGTGCGTAATGAAAGAACGGCGAACGAAACTATCGCCTTGTTGCAAACAAGGTTTAGCGATAAATTAATTTCGAGAAATGAACCTGTTACCTATCCACTCAGATCCTGTGATGTGACGCCCCTAGATTATTTTCTGTGGGGCTACGTCAAGTCATTAGTGTATGCTGATAAACCAGCAACGATAGAAGCCTTAGAAGCCAACATTACTAGTGTTATTCATGATATACGACCGGAAGTACTCGAAAAAGTCACTCAAAATTGGACTAAAAGAATAGCCTATCTGGTAGACTGCCGCGGTGGCCACATGCCGCAAATAATTTTTAAACGTTAATGTAATAAGTTGTTCTTTTACATAGCATTATGTTTTCGATCACAATATATTTACTTTCATATATTTTATATATTAAAGTTATATCATCGTTAAAAAACACCCTTTATTATTTCTTAAATGGTAATTCAATATACAGGATGATTCATTAAAAAAATCATACATTTTGTGGTATCTTATATATCTTAGAAGAAAAAATAATATATTAAAAAATATATTACATAATTATCCTAAAAAAGTGAAAATTTTGTTTCTTTTACACGTTAAAAAATAAAAAAGTTAGGGGTGTGAGTTTATTTCTAATGGAAATTATATTATTCCTTAGATTTGCATGGCCATATTTTAAAAACTAATTAAGATGGGCATATTAAATGTGGCATTATTTAATATGTTTTTAAAAGATCTTTTAAATGGTAAAATAAAATATAGGGTTTTCCATTTAAAAATTATACTTTTTATTGTACCCTGTATATATTGAAAAATAATAGAAATCCTATTAATAATTCGAAACCTACAGAATTAACCCAAAAAATTATCATTATTTTATTTATTTTGTAGATACGATAAAAAATAAGAATGCTAAGAAGGGTGTAAATTTATAACTTGATCCCCGGTATTAAAGGATTTTTTTAAATATCGGTTTTAAAATATTAAACGCGGATACTATTTTTTTAAAAACAAGTTAATTAAAAACGTTAAAAACAATAGGTTGTAAAATAATTTAATATAAAAGCCCAAACTTGGTTTAGATAGGATTAGAATTTAACTAACCACTAATTAGTCTAGTAGACAAGTTGATTTCCTGTAAAATATAGTTCCTGTCTTCCAAAAATATTGTTAATGGTTTAAAAGATCCAAAATAGTAGGAGAGACTACGCTGCTTAATGGGGATTTACTCCAGCGTCATAGAGACCTAGTAGGTTGCAAAGCTTAGATGATAAGAAGAAAAAAATGTTATTTAATGTATACCTTTTCATCGGCGAGGAAAGCAGCTATAGCTTTTTAAATGATAAAAAAAAATGTTATTATTTTAGCTTGTGAAAATCGTTGGTATCCTATCAAATTATTTATTTTGTGTTAAATACTGTTTTTAAATAAAAAAATAGCCACGCTCGGGAATATCAAAATAGGGTTCTTTTTCCAGCTTTACGTCACTCTCAAATTGTCAGATTGTTGGTAAATAATTTGTGATCGTAGAATAAATAGTGTAAATTGCCATGACTGTTAAGCATGTAACTAACTTGCCCTGTACACGGGGTTCATATTTCGTGGACGTACTTAACCGGGTACAAGGTATCCTTTGGTATATTAATCTGCCGCGCTGTAGTAAATCCCGAAATTCCCTCTTGGGGTCCACCACCAGAATGTAATCTAGAAAAAAAACGTATTTTGAATTTTTATAAAAATAAAAATACAATTTTTAATAACAAAACCTTAAAAAAATGGACGTCTAGCTTTTTGCCAAATGCTCTAAAAGTATAAGTGAAAGCTCAAATTTTGAGACAATTTTTATTTAACGTTAAAAATCGGCTTTCTCGCAGTCCGTTGTTATCGAGAGATCTTAAAGAACGTAACTCTACGATAATAAAAATAATATCAACATATTTTAAAAAGTTATTGTAGTTTTTAAACGGCCTTCGGTTGTAATAAAAGCCATTATAAAAGTTTAAATAATTATTTGACATTTTAACGGCATTTTTTATAAAAATACTTAACAAGATAACGTTGTGGAAGTTTATAAATTATTTTTAATATGATTAATTATTAAGAAGGTCTTTATTTCTAATATGACCATTCTTTGCAAATGTATTACAAGTTTTACTGGAAAAATTGGAAAGCTGCATGTTAATATGTTAATTTTTAAAGAAAAAAATAAAATAAATTAAAATATTAATAATAATTGTTATATACATTTTTTTAAATCTTATTTTTATGCAACATAAAAAAATTATGAAAGCAGCAACGGGCAAACATTCAGTTGGGGCACTACAAAATTCAAGCACAGACTGAATTTGCCAACAAATAAATTGCTGTAACTTTGCAAGTATTACAGGTAGAGTTATTTACCTTAAGGTTATTTTCATACAGAATGAAATGGACTTTTTTACGACCACACCACGAGAATGTCTTATATAACACTGGTGTTGCGAAGTATAATATAAAGCTTTTATTTCTGTCACATTTTAATTTCATAAATTTGGCTGCTGATTGGAACTACATTCAATAAACGATGCAATATGCTTTAAGTAAGAATCGTTTTACATTCTAAAATAATAAAAGTTTTTCAAAACTCTAGAATAAAGTACAATTTACCACAATGAAAAAAGTTTATATCACCCTAGTGGTGAAAAGTTATCAATTATTTTTAATTTTTTTGTGTAAAAACGAAAAAACATGTTTTTTTTTTTTTTGGTAAATAATTTGTGATCGCGTTATCATATTCTTTTAAGTGTCTGATGATACCAGCATTTTTTTTAATATTATTTTATTTCATAAAAAGAATATTTATAAATTATGCTCACTACAGTGGGAGCACGCAAGTTACATCCTATAAACTTACTTTATAAGCATTAATTGCCACTCCTAGAAATAGAGATAAGAAAGTTTATAAATATAGCTAGAAATAATATTTTATTACACTTCTGTTAGTTGAGTCTAAACTGTTGTAACTTTAGTTTTCGTTCCCGTTCCCCAAAAAATAAATTTTGTTACAATTTTCGAGTTTGGTGAAAAATAAAAGTGTTTTTTTCAAGAAAAATTGTTTTTAAAAACATCATTCCTTCGGTCCGTATTGTAACTCGCATGCCAAAAAAATGTTAATAAATGAAATACCAATACTACTAGACGCTGTTTAAACGACTTCACCATCGTGTAACATCTTTTAAAACCAATTTTATTATTAATAAGCTTTAATGGTTTCTGTTATTTCTATGTAAAATAAATAACAGCTATTTATATTACATGGTAAGCCCAAGGTAGTGTGTGTCTCTCGACGCGAAGCGAAGGAAGATAAAAACCAAGAGCTAATATCTAAAAATTTTCTCGTGTATTAACCACTTTTTTCTGTAACGGAAAAACGAAGACTTAATATTAACAGAAACGGATTATTACATTATTGTTCCAAAACACCTCGTATAAAAACACGTGCCTTCGTTTTTATACCTTTATTAACAATGTAACGTAACTATGGTTACAATAATGGCAAAATCTTAAATTGTCAATGTCTCGAAGTTTACAGCACAAAAGTCGAATCTGTACTAACTGATCGGAGGTTTCCCGTCGCCCTTT
>JACEGR010004635.1:0-84687 GCA_014170235.1 Listronotus bonariensis | reverse complement strand
GGATCCAACTTAAGAAATCAAAAATATATATATATATATATATATATATATATATATATATATATATATATATATATATATATATATATATATATATATATATATATATATATATATAGTGATCATTCCGGGAGTATATCCGTTGGTCGTTTGTATTCCTTGCGGAATTTTGCAGACGTTTCGCCAAGATCACACTTGGCATTTTCAATGCTATCTAACTGGTGTCAGATGATGAAAATGCCAAGTGTGATCTTGGCGAAACGTCTGCAAAATTCCGCAAGGAATACAAACGACAAACAGATATACTCCCGGAATGATCACTCTACATATTCATCTATCCGTGAAACTCTACGAACTAACATATATATATATATATATATATATATATATATATATATATATATATATATATATATATATATATATATATTTAAATTTCATTCGTTATCGAGTTACCAGCCGTCAAGGTTCAATTTTTATTTTGGTTTTTTCGCCATATTGCATTTATTTTTTAACCAATCCAGTTGATATTTGGCACACAAATTAAGCTTTGCAGATTCTAAAATTTTAAGACAAAAGTATTTTTTTAAATACCGCCAGAGGGCACTTTACCTAAAATTTAAACTTTATTTACATAATAACTTTTTATTTTCACAGATATCGCAAAGCTGGCAGCGGCATTTTATAGACAATCAAAAACTTAAAAAATAAGGTACTATTTATTAAAGTCGATGAACCTCACCGTTTAGGCACCAATAGACATCAAAGTTTTCATCAATTTCAATCAAATTACCTACATACATACAGGGTGTCCAGTAATACAACCGACAAACTTATCCAAACGATTCTACAACAAAAAATAAGAAAAAAGTTCATATAAACATATGTCTTAAACGTCTTAGTTTTTGAACTACGGGGTGTTAAAAATTAAAAAAAAAAGTTTTTTTTAATATTTAATTTTTTTTCCGTTTACCCTCATATATTTTTTCCATACTTTTGTGACACCTTGTATAATATGTTAATACATTTTTTAGCCCACGTTAAATTAAGATTTTGTTTTTTATAAGGGTACAACAAAACTTTGTATTTAAATATTCCCGCCCCTAAATCATGGCTACGCCACTGATTGAGGCTGGATACCCCCGGATATATTGGCCACTAATTTTAAAACCCTGTACAGAGACAAGAATGAGACGAGTTACTGGTCCTGGAAATTTGTTCATTACGTTTTATCTCTCTCTGGTTTAACGCAAGTTCCTATAACTATGTCTCTGTCATTTTATTGGGAGGTAATCGCAGAGGGTGCAATCATCGCCTTTTCATGGTTGCCAAGTTGTTTACAATTTCTGCATGTAAACTTTATTGTCTTTCTTTGGCTAAAACCTGATTATACTATATACCAAGAATCGAATATTTTTAACTTGACAACGCTGATGCAGGCAGTCACGCCGAAATGTTATACGATATTTGTGTTTGATATTTTTTAATGGCCCATTTGTTTGGACAGTTTGTTTACATTTTTTGTGATTTATTGTGTGTTATGTGGTTTTTTACCTTTAATTGGACTTTGAATATTGACTTTTATTTGTGATCACAGTGTATATATTAAATTTGCGCTTTTCAATTGATAATTTTAAGGTCATATTGACATGGTTATCTATAAGAAAAAATCTTAACCTATAATTATTATTATTTTAATGTCGCTGTAAAAATCACAAACAAAATTATGAACACTAGCCATATTACGATTATTATTGAATTTGATTACACACCGGCAAACAAAATTAAAAAAGTGGTCTTTTTTGGCTAAAACCTGATTATACAATATACCAAGAATCGAATATTTTTACTTACTTTGACAACGCTACCGCAGGCAGTCACGCTGAAATGTTTTACTTACTTTGACAACGCTACCGCAGGCAGTCACGCTAAAATGTTATTCGATATTTAGTGTATTCCTTTTACCTTGTAGAACCGTTCTGAACCGTTCTCTGAACTGTCAATAGTGTCAAGAACGGTTCTTTAACATGAAAAAATGTCAAAAAATTGTAAAAGGAACATTTATGGTGGGCGGTTCTGGAGCATAAAAGGAATACAGCAATTTGTGTTTGACAATTTTTAATGGCCGATTTGTTTGGACAGTTTGTTTACATTTTTTGTGATTTATTGTGTGTTTTGTGGTTTTTTACCTTTAATTGGACTTTGAATATTGACTTTTATTTGTGATCACAGTGTATATATTAAATTTGTGCTTTTCAATTGATAATTTTAAGGTCATATTGACATGGTTATCTATAAGAAAAAATCTTTATGAAAACCAAATAAATGACATTTTAAATTAAATGTGTGTAATTATTGAGCTAATATCCAATATTTTATATTAATAGGAAACAAAAACAAGTACCTAATATTAAGGGCAAATGGCACAGCTATATAATTTGAATTTGGCGGACAAACGATAAAGTCGATTCACGCGTCATCTGCGTTTACCTTCCTTGAAGACAGACAAGGAAGGCCCAGCAGCTATCTCTCTTTCGGATAATTTATTTACATTTAGTTGCTCGTCTCATTATTGTCTCTGCCCTGTATATTGTATTAGTCATACAGTATGTCCACCAATGACATTTTATCCTTTGTCCACGGATAGACTTTTAATGGCACAAATGGACTAACCACTTTAATAGTCAAGAAAGTCGTATTATGGCAAAGCCTTTTGCTTCTTAGAAATATAAGATTTACGTTGGAAAATATATTTTGTGTTGTACAGGGATCCAAAAATATGGAAATAAACTAAGAGAAACCTGCCTGTATTTCTATTATTTCAGAAGTTAAAAAAGAAAACAAAAAATTAGATACACTTAAGCAATATCTAAATTTTTAAAATTATACCTAAAATTAACAAAATTTTATTTTTGTATCACATTTTTTAATTTTTATTTTATACTTTTTACACGTATTTACCTGGTTTAAAAAATAATATATTTAAGTTATAAAATGCATACTTTTAATATTTAGGTAAAAGATACAGTGGTTACCTTTAAAACTTTTATTTTAGTATAAAAAATTATAATTACCTTGTTTAAATGAAATGAAATTTCAGATATTGAATGCTCGTACTTTCTCAACCTATATCTTGTTTTTCTAAGAAGCAAAAGCATTTGCCATAGACAAATTTCGTGAATAATACAATTTTTGGTCCATTTGTAAAGTTCATCCGTAAAATTGCTGTAGATATATGGTGAAAAACTCAAATGGCAAAAACAACAAAGTTATTTTCTTTATATGAACAAATTAAGTGCAAAAATATTCAACTATACACAAAGCCTTCAATTTAATTAACAGCGTTTGCGTCTTTCCTACTTTTAAATTGATTTCCTAATTATCCACTAGTTATTGACGACAGATCGGTGAATTAAAGCAGTAATAATACAGGACTAATTGAACTTATGCCTGTCACTAATAGCCTTGCTTCCAGTTGCAGAATCCTCTGTATACCATAAATAAGGAATGATTTCCCACGAGCTTACGAAGGGCGATTCTAAAATATAAATTAAAAATGTTACAAAATAATATTAATAAAAATATCCATAAACAGGTTTATTTACAGTGAGTGTCCCATTAAAATGTCGAAACCTATTAAATCTACATTTTTTCTTATATTGGAAATACGGTTAAACCGACTTCTGAACTTAAAAATAAAACACTTTTTATTAAAAAATAAGTTAAAAAATTAAATTAAAAAATCCATCAGTTTTTTTATGACTAACTACAAATTATATATTTTAATCTTATTGTTCGTTTAAAAAGATGTATTTGCGTAATATTTTTATGATGCTATAATGGCGTTATATAATTATATAAAAGAAATATATGGCTATTCTGCTTCTGAATTTCAACGTCAATAATAGCCAACTAAACTAGGTATATTTAATTAATTTCGAATACGCATCTTATATGCGATATAAAAATAATTAACTAAAAATATATTTAAGACTAAAACTGTTAGAAACATGTAACTTTACAAAAAAAACTCCCGTTTTATGTTAAATAAGATAAAAATACAAAATTACGGGTTATTAAAAAAATACTTTCGGTATTTCCCCCAATTTCTTTTTTCATTTTTTTAAACAGATGGGCTATGAGGGGACCGGCTTGACATAAGCAGCATAATCTTACTGTAAATATAGAGCTGCATTTATCGCCTCGCGTCGATCTCATCGTTTGTCGCAGCTCCGACATATACACCCTAAAAATAAAAATTACCATTGATTTTTTTTCTTTGTTTTATGTCTCTGATACTAAGTCAATTCGCCAGTTCTCCTGTTCCGGTCTTATAAGCTATTGCTTATAAGCTTTCCCGGCTTTGTCCTTGGAAAATCTGGATAATCGAGCTCGAAACTCTCAGACTTTCCTAGCATATGAATAAGAAACACTTGTAAAAATCAACAACAGCGATGAACTTCTGAACATGAATTGTGACTGTCAAGCCAGCAGCTGCTACTGGTATCGCGCATAACCGTCACTTTCACTACTGACGTTTTTCCGCAAGGCGTGCGCACCTCCTCGACCATACGAAGACACCATGTGTTCACACCAAAACGTAAAAACTTCAGGCTTTAGGAATCTTCACTCACAGCGCTTAGCCCCAGTAGAAAGAAGCCCCAATTTAGCGTGATTTTTTCCTCGATCCCCAAGGGTATAGCTACGCTCGTACGACGCCTTCAATCGCCTACCCGGGAAGTCTATGTAGACTTCTACGTAAACGTAAACCGCACTACTCGAAGACCGCGGAAAGAGTCAATTACCATTGTTAAGTATCAAAATTAATTTTAGTTTTAACCTGTTGGTTTTAGGTAAGCCGCAAATCGAGACGCGTCTAAACCCGGGTACAGATGACATGCCAAGGCTGCAAATGTCCGCTCGTTCAAACGTTCCCGCATCTTGTGTATGCAAAACAAACAGCAGAGTAAAGCCAATGCTGGGATGCGGGAACGTTTGAACCAGCGGATATTTGCCAAGCCTTGACATGTGGTCTGTAGCCGGCCTAATGCGTGGGACCTGAGAAACTGTGCCACTACCTCAAAAAACAATGCTTTTTAGAGTAGACGCGTCGTTACTTAATCTGCGCTATATAATTTAATTTCATAAGTTGTAATAAAATACCGTAGGCTTAATATTACCGCTCCGTGCCCGACCACATACCCCTGCACCGCATTTTAACAAGTAAGGGGTCGACCATAAATTACGTGAGACATTTAGGAGGCTGAGGGGGCCAAGGAAAATCTCACCAAATGTCACAATGGGAGAACGTGAAAATATTACGTAATTTTTGTGGAGGTAGAAACAGAAAAAAATAACAAATTATTGGGCAGGCCCCCCAGAAAAATGTGATGCTGTGTTACTTTTAGATGGAGGAGTTCACCGACCAATGGTTGTACGTCACGCCGCGTCGGCTGCTACGCATTTTTAATTAGTCAGTTTGCATCGAACTTTTGATGCTTCTAGTTTATTTGATTTCTCGAAATATTAATGTAAAAAAACCTACTAAAACAAGAAATAACATTGTATTCGTAAGTTTTACTTTCATATTATTTACAAAATGTAACAATAAAATTAATTTTACATTTTTTAATACTTATTAAATTACTTTTTCTTGTATTGTTTGTTTACAACAACAAACCTTTAACCACTAATTTTTAATTTTTATACCTAATGAACTGAAAAAAGCTGACGAACGTAAAATCAAAGTTTGGTTCGGGGAACATCGGCGCTATCCGATCCACGTATGATTTCATTGGCTGGGCATGTTTCAGACCGTACAAGACACGGTCGTACTACAATGCGGGTCTTGTCGGTGTAGTTATGTGTGGCCCGACTTTTACCTATACTACACTCAAAGTTTGGATAAAAAGGAACAGAGATGAGTAAGAAAATCTGATACAGAGATACATAAAACAATAGGCTTGGCTTGACAAAAATGCTTTTTATATTTTTGAGGGCATGAAAAAGTGCTTTTGAATTTTTTCGAATTAATTTGCCCCACTTTCCTTTATCATCTTTATACGTGCCTTAATTTGCGCCTTGCTTTTCCGTGGTATATTAAATATTCATAAACATTTATACATTCAATAACTACTGTTTGAAATATCGTAAGTAAATTTTTACCATTTCTTGTAATTACAGTAAGAGATAAAGATCTCAAAAAACAGCAGTCAATTATCGTATGTATCTAAGATAGATAACAGTGAATGATATGATCAATTTGATCAATTCACGTGTAATATTACATACCGTGTATCCTCAAACCTCTCTGCAGTACCTATCCCATATACCTGTCCAGACTAATTAGGAAATAAATCAACCGACTACCAAGTTCACTTTGCAGTACACCTGGCTTTCGGCTTCGCATTGCTTCTGTTTTTTCATTGGCGGGTCGCTTTGGAAATTATGGTAGTCGTATATGTATTAGTACAAAGGTTACATACGCTTTTGTCGTTGTTGAATTTGTATAGGTTGTTAAAACGATTTTTAAAACACCGCTCGTAATATTTTCGTAAGACATTTATGAAAAATCCATTAATACCAACGACCAATGAACTGATTTGTTTCGGCTGAAAATGTATTATAGTAGAAAGTTGAATTTGGCAAAGACAATACCGACGCGATGTTATAAAGGTAAAAGTTACATTTCTTGTAAATAAACACTTTTTTTTAAATTAAAGCAACAAAATAAATAAAACTTACTAAAAAGTTAATAATAATAAATTAAAAAAAAAATAAAAAAGAGTCGGGTAACAACATATTGTAAACACCCTGTATAGGGGGAGTCTAAGTCTAAGCAAAAATAAGTTGAGAAAAAAGATATTTAAACAAATATTAGATAAGAAGTAGGTAGTAAATAGTAAAGCCTAGTAAAAGTTAAAGTTTTAGTTAAGCCCCCGTATGGGCTACCCTAATTGGAGGGGGGTATGCCCGTACTAAGTAAAGTTAGTTGTCAAAATGGAAGGATAGTTTTTTGTCCACCAGTCATATGAAGATAATTGAATATTGTATATTTGTCCATGTGACGTAAAGTGGCCCTGTGTATTCCAAAATCCAACGTCACAATATGAATCCAACGTCACAATATGGTATTATATAAAAAGCTTTTACTTATTTGGTTATTAAAATTCAGTAGTTTAGCGCATACGACTTATTTTTTTTTAATTTTTATTTTTAATTTATTATTTGAAACTTTTTAGTGAGTTTTATTTATATTTTTGAAGTCGGCTTTATTTTTTTAGTGTTCATTTTTTGCCTTTTCGTTTATTTTTTTTCTAATTTATTAATATTACTATTAAACTAATAAACACAAAAATACTACCAGTACCTCTTTTAAAGACTAAATTAAAAAGTACAATGACGTGTAATTTAATTGGTATAAAACGTTTCAGACAGTCATGCAAAACTGTCACATTGATGGGTCATAGTTAGTGCTGGTTTTTTAAACTTTTTTTTAAATTTCTTAGAAAAACGAATTAAAAAAACGTTACAGACAGTCATGCAAAACTGTCACATTGATGGGTCATAGTTAGTGCTGGTTTTTTAAACTTTTTTTTAAATTTCTTAGAAAAACGAATTAAAAAAACAACTAACTAGAACTAACCATGCCCCACAATGCCAATTAATTAAATTACACGTTCCTGTGCTTTTTACTTTAGTCTCTCTTTTAGTTCGGTGCAAAGGGTAAATTTTGTTAAAGGATGTAATAGTAATTTGTAAACTGCCCTCGTATTATTATAATATTTGTTTAACGTTACACCAATGGGTGGCGCTAGTACAGCTTTGTGGCACAAACAACGTACGGCAGAGAGAAAACGATAGGTCTAGTACCTTTCTCTCTTGCGAATCTAACTTAGTTGTTTTGGGACCACAGCGGAGGAGCACTCATTCAAATAAAAAAAAAGAATTTTTAAAATCGGTCCACAAACGCCGGAGTAATCGCGTAACACACACATAAAAAAACATACATGGCGAATTAAGAACCTCCTTGTTTTTAAAGTGGGTTAAAAATAGTTAACAACATCTAAGTAAAATTTTAGTAAATACAAAAAACTATCTTGGCTTTTACATGTATGACTTCGATACATCTTTAGTGAAATATTTAAGGGGCGATTCTCTTTAAACTCGTAATCGGCAGGTCGACCGATTTTTCCAAAAAGAAATTACAACATTTAAAAAAATATTACTTCTGATTAAACTTTATTCCTAAAACTTTACAGGAACATTGTTTTTAGATATCATAATTACTATTTTAATTTTTTTTTTTTTTTTTTTTATCTTTGGACAAACCACGAAGGCTAAAAGCCTAAATACTAACGTACCGTGGGTGTCTTAAGCGAGGTAAGAGGGAGTTTGTTGACACGGGACTTAAATACTTGAAGATTTGGGGGAAGGAAAGACCTTCGCGGGCAGCAGGTTCCACAATCTAGAAACTCTAGGGATAAAAGAACGAACAAAGTGAGAAGTTCGGGGCCTGTCCAGTTGGACCGTATAGGGATGCATACGCGCGGAACCACGAGTTTCTCTGTTGGGAACCGTGAGTGGAGGAACTATACTGGTCAATTCTTCAGAGCAGAAGCCATGGAAGTACCTATAAAAAAGCGATAAATCGCCCACAGCCCGACGATGGGCAAGAGAGGGAAGCCTTTCTGTAAGTGAAGGATCATTAATGAGACGAATAGCCCTTCTTTGAATAGAATCAAGAATGCTCAGGGTTGTTGGGGACGCCATGCCCCAGATATGAGAACAATATTCCAAGGGAGGTCGGATTTGGGACACATATAAAGTGTATACATTAGAAGCGGAAAAATACTTTTTAGCTCGAAAGAGAAATCCAAGCTTTTTGAAGCTGCCGTGGCTATAGATACAATGTGTTTATGCCAGTTAAGGTTACTTTCAAATGTGACGCCCACGAGATTGAAGGTGTCTTTGCTCTGTAGAACTTGGCCGCACATAAGTAGAGGATGAGTATTTGATGACTCTTTTCGCGACAAGGAACATGACTGTGTTTTGGATGCATTAAAATGGACGAGATTTTTGGCGCCCCAATCCAATATTAAATTAAGATCCTGCGAAAGAGATATCTGCATAGCTCTGCGTTTATTTTCCAAGTCAGGTTTAGTGATGGGTTTAGGGACCTGAAAGCTGGAGTGAAGGGTACTATCGTCGGCGAAACTATGAATGGAATTAGTTGTGGACGAGAGAAGGTCGTTGATGTGAAGAAGAAACAATGTTGGTGCCAGAACTGAGCCCTGAGGGACTCCAGCATTTACTTGGTTTTTTTTCAGACGTGACAGAACCTTTAAAAATACAGTCCCCTGGCTGTCCCCATCACCGTATTTCCGAATAAAAATAAAATTTACGAAGAATTTGTTAAAACTACATACATTTAGCAGTAAATATATTTAAAACATATTTTCGTAAGACCAGGTCAACCGAACTAAAAATTAGAAAATAATTTTTCATTAAAAAAAATATTGTCATTTCATAGTAAAAGCGTGGGGTGCATTTTACTATTTTTCATAACTTTTCCATCATAGATATTTGCAAATATAATAATTATAACATTTAATATATTTATCACTTACGCTTTTTACTATGAAATGACAATATTTTTTTAATGAAAAATTATTTTCTAATTTTTAGTTCGGTTGCATATAAAAGCGTGTTTTTAGTTTTTAAACTATTAATTATTTTTCATTTTTTAGTTTCTGCTACTCTTGACAAAATGGCGAAAAATTTTTTAATGAACAAGAGTGGCAAATTTTAAAATTTTTCCAACAGATTGCAACTCACTAAAAAATTTCTTCTTCATTAAGTAGCAAAGTTTGAAATTTTGCCAACAGATGGCAATCCAGGCAATGTTTGGACCGTTGCCAACATATTGCAACCCACTAAAAAATTTCTTCTTCATTTAATAGCAAAGTTTGAAATGTTGCCAACAGATGGCAACCTAGGTGTTGTTTTTATAATATAATGGAATTTTTTTCCTGGCGATCAAAAAAAGATAACGGGATACTGTTTGCAGATTATTGCATTGTCATGTTTCCTTAATACGTGTGCAAAGTTTCAAAGAAATCGAATAGCTGGAAGTTGGTTAAAATTAGGCTCAAAGATTCCGTTACATAGGCAGCCAGATAGATAGATTGATAGATAGATAGTTACAACCCAGCTCATAAATCTTTATGACATGCACATTGGATGTTTTATGCAAATAAAAATGTATATTTTTAGATACTAGCCAAAAATAAATTACATTTTAATACTATTTCGACTAAGCATATTTTTTTGTGATTTATTTTAAAGTCAATTTACAATGTGGGGCTTACACTTGTGTATTGGTATTATTGTAGCATTCTATTGTCATAATATGAATGAATATGGCTTTCATGCTGCGTTATTCAAAGATTCCTTGAATTTTAGTAAAATGTTAGTTTAATGGCTTTATTCGCAAAATACCATTATGTGTCGGTATATTAAATTTTAAGATATAAATGCCGTGTCATCGATGTCATGTTCGACATTATTTATGATCATTTAGTTCTACTATAAAAATATATATTAATGATTGTTCAATTGTCAAGCTATAATATTATTTTAAATTGGTTTTAGAGTACAGGGAATTTCATTTAAGAAGAAAAATGGCATATATTTTCACTTTCCCCATATTTTTTAGGAAATTCAAAATAGCCAATCGATGTATTTTAGCTCGGTTAATTAAAATTGTATTAAAAAACAATTGCATAAAAAACAAAAAACTACGCTATTAATGTTGCATTTTTTAAATGGAACACCATATTTATAATTATATTTTTGAATCCTTTGCTTAATTCTAAGTATTTTTTATTAAAGGTACTATAAGCCTGTCTTTAACTGTTTTTCGGTTATTGACGTTTAACGAGTCATATTTTCGGCTAATATTATTTAATTAAATATATCAATACACAATAAAGGTAATGCAGGTGGTTAACTAATTCTTTAAAGTCATTAAAATTTTTACCTACTAGTTTTTTAAAATGAATTATTCGTTAGATGAAAACTACAGATAGTAATGCTATATTACAAGTGTGGAGAAAATGCCAGTAAAGCAAAAGAATATACATAATAATATAATAAATAAATAAATAAATAAATAAATAAATAAATAATAAATAAATAAATAAATAAATAAATAAATAAATAAATAAATAAATAAAAAAATAAATAAATAAATAAATAAATAAATAAAAATAAATAATATTGGTAAAAATTTCAATGACTTGAAGTATCGGTTAATCACCAGCATAACCTGTATTTCATATTAAGATATTTAATTAAATAAGCCAAAAACGTGACCTTTTAAGCGTCAATACCTCAAAAACGGTAAAAGATAAACATGTAGTACTTTTAATAAAAACACTTGGAATTGACCATAGAATTTAAAAATGTAATAATAAATATGGTTTTCCAGTTAAAAAATACAACATTTATTACAATTGTTTTTTTTAATATGATTCGCAAATTCCCTTAGCTAAAATACATCGATTGGCTATCTTGAATTGCTTTAAGAATATAGGAAAAGTAATAAAAATATGCCATTTTTTCTCCTAAATGGAATCACCCATGTCAAAATGTTTGGTACAATTATTTGTAGTTAGAATATTTTGTGGTTAGGTTAAAATTTTACAAATCGAGATCCCTACTTTGGCATTCGAAGCTTTAGACACTTCCATTGTTTAATGGGTTGCCTATTATTATTAAAAGCATTTGCTATAAAATAATGTCTATAAATAAACTAATAAACCCTTAAACATAAAATTAAAATGAATATAATTTGAAAAAAGATAATGTGTGTTAGCACTGGTAAGTCAAAACCTTTAGTTTGTTAAAAATATACTGTAAATATCTTTTAACGGAAATTAAGCATCTGTCATATGTACTTTTCAACACTAGTGTTGAAAAGTAGATTTCAACACGCGTGTGATATTATTCGTTTTCTAAAGGATCAAGGAGTGCGTTTTATGTCATTTTATGGGTGGAAAATAATTATCGTGTACAAGTGTGGATAAATAACTAATTTCACTACGAGTGGGAATATTGTACACGAGGCATTCAGCCGAGTGCGACAAACCCACGAGTGTAAGAAGATCATTGTTCACACCGAGTACGTGTACACTATTTTTCCTACGACCACAAATTATTCACCAAAAAATAAATAAATAAAAAAATTAAAGTTTGTCTGTTCCAGAAAAAATAAAAAACAATTGAGAACTTTGCAACACTAGGGTGATTTTTACTTTGTAACACTAGTGTGATATATACTTTTCCTCACTGCTATGTTATACTGTTTTGACAATATTTTTACATCGAAAATCACCTACCTAGAAGCATTATATAACTTTTATCATTTTGGAATTTAAAAAGGCCCTCACTTAATAAAAATTGTATGGTTTGGTTAGGTAATAACGGTAATAGTTTAATACGGTTTTCTGCTATTCTAAGTGTTTTTAAAATTATCGATTCTTACATATTTTAGACACTCTTCTAAATAAAACGTAAGTGGTGCATATCCAAAATATTCCGTTTTTTAAAAAATATCAGTAAATAAACTTACGGGACCGGGGAGTGAGAAGGGGTGCTGGGTGGGGTAAAATTGGTAAAACGAGTTAATGAAACTGAACATCACATATAAAATTAAGTAAAAATAACAGTTCTTCCTCATATTTTTGAGAAAAATATAAAAAATATGAAAATTGTAAATGCATAACCTAAAGTCCTAAAAGTAAGGAAAAACGACTACCAAACGTCAGTATACCATGCAAAATATGGAAAGCATTTGGCAACGTCGGAAGGGTCTGATTCTATTTATGAATGGATAAAAGAAAGTGGATTCATAAAGTGTGTATTAGCCTTAGGTTTAATTAGGGATTAAAAAAAAGATTTAACTAGTTGTTTGAGTACACGAAGACAGAGAGAAGGAATTTGATCTATAGGCTTTTTTTCTCTGGCGCTTTAGGTCGAACGGTCAAGCGGCAAGGCTGCCTCTATAAAGTGCGTGCTCAAAGGTAGAAGGGAGATTTTAATTTGATCTACTTACCTGACAACACTGTGCCAGTCAGTGAAAGTTGTTTTTGTGGTTATGTCTATTTTGTTTATGTTTTTATTTTCTCATAAATTTTAATAAATATAAAATAAGATGATTTTCGCTAATTTGGGTTCTACCGTTTAAGGTAAATAAAAAGTTTTTTACTGTCACTACAATAAATATGTCACTTGCAAAACCAATAGCAGTTTTTAGAATGACATCATAATATGTATCACACCAGTGTTGTAAAGTACTTTGCAACACTAGTGCTGTAAAGTACTTTGCAACACTAGTGTGATATAACGCATTCTATGCATGAAACCAGTGTGCTATTTGCTATTTTATCAAGTGTTCGTAGGAAAATAATATTATGTCAATTAAATAATCCAAAAACGACATAGATGCGATCTTCTTCTTTAAATTAAGGAGCCCAACGGACATTACAGATGCAAGTAACGGCCAAGTGATTTAATGCTTTAACAAGATTGTATCCGGTGCCTCACATAAACGTCAATTTAAGTACGGATTGTGTTATTTATTGGTTTGTTGAAGAAGTTGGAACAATAGATTTGTTAGCGATATCGACAACTCCAGGACGATCAACAGTTCGTCAATCTATGCATCGGGACTATTTCTGGCAACAGTGTAGTAAGAATAATTATAGTCATTTTTTCGTGTTAACCGTATTCATCGAAGTGGTTCAAACCACATTTGAAATGACAATATAAATATAAGAGTTAGATAGAGATAGGTATTTAAATGTTTTTAAAATGTTTTGCACCGTATTAACACGAAAAAACGACTTAAATAAGGTGGTTTGTGGAATATTAAAACTCTGTTTGGTAACGAGTTAGGTGTAGCACGGTTTAGTGCAGTGCAGGATAAAAGGTGTAATAAGTGTACCTAGCTAATCTAGAAACATTTTTAATGCCAAACACTTTTAACTGATACCCCAATTAACTTAGACTTTCACCTCGGAATCTCACAGAATAAGCTGAATATCAGTACATACCTTTATTTTGGTACAAAAAATACTCCCCTAAAAATCCCCTATGACATCGTGTAAGGAACTCGAAATATGACAGATCAAATGTCAAAAAAAAAAGTTTTTGCGAATATCTCGTTCTTTTACTTTTATTTGCAGTTATATTTATTATCACAGTTGTATAACACAAAATTCTTTACAAATTTGATTCTAAGCATTTTTTGTCATACCAACGGATCAGATAATAGAGGGCGCAGAGTGTAAAGCACTTTAGTGTATGTACATTAAAGAATCAAGGGCATTTAAAACGAGGTGCTACATGATTGCCCTATCCATTTGAAAAAAAAAAGTTGCAGGTGCCCCTTGGCACTAGGTCACGTGACCAAAATTATTTTTATCCCAAAAAGTAATTAAAGTGACACACTTTTTCAAAAATTTTACCCGAATCGATATCTTGTCCTATTTAAAAGTTATGGAGGAGAGAGCTTTTAAAAACCGTACTATACAAATTGGAGCTAAATTTCATATGCATGTAATTTTAGAAGGGAGGGGACGATTTTTGAAAATGAAACTGTGACAAAGAGAGAATAAATAGGCCTTTAACACGAGGTATTTTATAACCCCCTTTTCGTTTAAAAAAACATTCCTAGTGCCCCCTTGGCACTAGGCCACGTGACCGATTTTTTTCTAAAAAGTAGTTCAGTGACACCATATTATCCAAATTTTAGCTAATCTCCATATTTTGTTCCATTTAAAAGATTAAGGAGGGAAGAGAACTTTTAATATCCTCACTATATAATGAAAGCTTATTGTTGAAGAGAAATTAAGTTTTTATGAGCCGGTATAAAAAATCAGCATTTTCTCCCATTGAATAACACTCTTCTTAACCTAAAATTTATATTAAAAGGACTTCTTTATGAAAAATTAAATATTTTATCCGTTTGTATTCTTGCAAACTATACCCGTGAACAGTCTGTGGATACATATTTTTAACAAATAAAAAATAAAAAAGCATTATAAATAAATGGCGATTTGTTGGTCACAATATCAAACAAAATAGCAAAGCGTGAGAATATTTAATTTCAGTCCGCTGACTCTCAAAGACGAAAAATCGGAATGTCCAGCGATAAAAAAATCATAAGTGAATGAATGCGTCTCCATATTACACCGGCACATATCTTAATAGACGAACAATAAGGTAAACAGTTGAAGTGGCTGGCAACAAATGAAGATTAATGGTATTAGGTATTCCCATAGGATCGTATGGGCCGGAGGTTCAGCCGCCCGCGCACAAAACCTTTTGTAGAAACCATTTATTACCAATTTTTTGGCGTTTCTCGCTGCGCTTTTCAACCATTAACTTGAATAGACTCGATTCAATGAATGAAAAATTTTATATTTTTAGTTTATGATGATGGCTCTATTCTAGTAGAGAATGGTTACTTCATAATTTCGAGTGCCTTTATGGACCATTCTGAGGTCGCATAAATTGTGTTTTGTTATAGTGAAATTTTTCAATACGAGGCTCTTACTTGTACTATGTTGAATGAAGACTATTTGGCCGCAAACTGTCATAGAAAACGTTTTAGTCGAGAAGTAAATTTGCTGCAGTTATTAAGTGATTTTATAACAATGAGTACGGTCCGTCACGCTGTGCTATTCAGCGATTTTGTGAAATTTAGTAAAATGTTAATTTAATGGGTTCATTTGTAAAATATTTCTATATGATATATTTCATTTTTGACTTCGAAAGGCATACATACCGGGTGATGCATCGCCCGGCGGGACATAGGAAATTCCTTGTAATTTTTAATGGGGTCAATTAATGGCTCCCTAATTATTTTAGAGAAAAATTCTATTGAAGTTTATTAAAGAGCATGCAAATCTGCGTCCATGGTAAGAACTTTAGATTTTCGGTTTATCCGTTTTGCTAGTTAGATGCTAATATATTTTTAAAAATTGTTACATTATTATCGCCTTATATTTATGAACAACAATAAAAATACCAGTTAGCGTGACACAACGTTGTCATTTTGAAATTTAGTGCTTTATTATTATCAAAAAATCGTAGAGCGAAAAGATTAACCATGAGTTATAGTACTGAAGAAAAAGTATTGATGATTAAATGGTACTACCAAGGAAATAGTTACCGAAAGGTGTCAGACATTGTTCGCTGCTCAGTATCCGAATAGACCGATACCCGGAAAATCAACAGTCAATAGGACTATCAAAAAATTTGAGACCAAAGGCATAGTGATATAACTGCAGATGTGAAGCTACGGAGTATCAAAGAGAGAGAAAATGTAAGAGATGATAGAGACTTGGAAATTTTATTGCACGTGGAAGAAAATGAAGGGAAGGTGAGTACAAGAAAACTTCAGGATATCATAGGAAAAGATCAACCAACAGTGCTCCGGATTTTGAAAAGGCATATATTCATTTCATACAAATATTAAAGCATCAAGAGCTAAGGGATGGGGATGAAATACGACGGCAGAAATTTTGTTTTGACATGATGGAAAGGGCAAACATAGACAGGGAATTTTTAAGAACTATTTGTTTTATTGATGAGTGCACATTTACGTTAAACAATGAACCCAATCATCAAAATTACCGATACTGGAGCAAAGAAAACCAACACAGATTTGTCGAAACGAGGACGCAATATCCACAGAAAGTAAATGTTTGGGCGGGGATTTTCGGACAACATATTATTGGACCATTTTTTCTAATCAAAATTTGAATGCAGAATTTTATTTGGAACTACTCGAAGAACTAATTTTACCCGCTTTAAATGATGTATCCAGGGAAAATCAGGAAATTTGGTACCAAATGGATGGCTGCCCGGCACATAATACCCTGGCTGTTCGGGAATATTTACACAATGCTTTTAATGGAAATGTTATTGGCCTACATCACACCATAAATTGGCCAGCCAGGTCTCCTGATATTTCGCCAAATGACTTCTTCCTCTGCATTTAAAAAGCATGATATACAAGGATAAAAATTACTCTAATCTAGATGAGTTAAAAATGCTATTTCTGCAGAATGCAATAAAATTTCAATTCTACCAGTTAGCCAATGTAAGAAGACAATTTTATGAACGTCTGGGTTATTGTCTAGCAGTCAATGGAGGAATATTTGAAAATTTTCTTAAATCTTAAGTTTATTTCCAACATATTAATTATTGTAATAATATTAATAATTTATTGAAGCATGTAAATATTATAAATGTCATAAATTCTTGAAATTTGTTACTCTAGTTTAGTTTAACTTAACTTAATTCGTTTGTATAAATACAACTTTACATCTTTTCACTGTACGATTTTTTGATAATAATAAAGCACTAAATTTCAAAATGATAACGTTATGTCACGTTAACTGGTATTTTTATTGTTGTTAATAAATATGAGGCGATAATAATGTAACAATTTTTTAAAAATATATCGCTGCCTTGCTTTGATAAGTGGCATAACTCGAAATATGTTAATTTTCAGGAAACGCATTTTTAAAAATATGACAAAGGCAAATAAATATGTTATATATTTTTTTGCTTTAATTAAATCAATTAATAAGTTTCCTATGCCTTAAAATAGACAATAAGGAAAATATTGTCATAAAAATATTTTATGAAAATGATAAGGGTCAAGCCGCTTATATACTGGTGCCGTTTTCGAGTTTAATATCGTGTACTTTGGAATCAATGCATTTCCAGACCTATGTCCATATGAACTTTTTTATAAAATAAGCTTATAAATATGTCTTTAATTTTTAAAAAGGTTTAGGAAATATCCTGTATCCTTTTAATGTATTTTTCGTTACGGAGTCCTTAATTCTACATATAAATTAACCAGCTACAAAATAATTAATAATTTTGTCCATGGATAAGGGGATGCAGCTGTCCCCCTGCCGGTACTTGGCTACGCCCATGTCAATTTAACATCGGAATTTCGATTTATTGTAAAAGATGTACTTTTTCATTAAATAGAACACCCTGTCACCATTCGAAAGATCTATCAAAAAGCTTCAGAAAAAGTCCCCATGTGATATATCCAATTTTTAATAGTTTCGGAATTATAGCCATCAAAAAAAATAGGGCTTGTCACTGTACAGGGTGGGCCAAATACGACGCTTTTAATAGGAAACTGTGTATGTTTTACAAAAAACTGACCCCCATTTGTAAACACAAATTTTAATCCGAATTTACTAGTGAAAACCGCAATTCGCTATTTTGCGTCGTTTACTCGCTACAGCGTGTTTCTTAATTTCCTGTGTTTTCTTTCATCCTTTATAACTTTTTTATTTTAAGATATTTTTAATTCTGTAAAAACATTTCTACTGCAACTTTTTATGCGAATTGCAGATATGATTTTATTTTTTTTTCAGGGTGGCACATTTTTGACTTATTTATTTTTGGAAATTTTAAACGGAACACCTTGTATATTTTTTCACTATTAAAATGGTTTAAAAATTACCGTTTTAAAAATGTATTATACTTTATATTTCTTCTCAGCAGTTTCGGAGATATTGCATATTTTGTCATTTATTACTGATATTGGTTAGATAGTAGGCCATGAAAAAGTAAAATTAGGTTTTACTTTAAACAATTGTTATAACTTTTGTTTTTTATTGACTGCAATGACGAATGAACCATTTTTATTAATAATTTATTAACGCCAATAGGGGTAAAAATAATCCTATTTTTGGTATTTTAAATTATTTTGTTAATATTTTGTCCTAGAAACTTTTTAATCAGGTTTTATTAAAACGTTAATATTTAATGTAAACAAGCCTTATTTTTTATATTTTAGTAAATTAATGATAACCATGAAAAACAAATGCCAGCTTTAAGCAAAAAGGGTTAAATTTAGCTTGTGTTTGTTTTTTATGGTAATCTTTACCTAGCTGTATACAAAAAATAATGGTTGTTTTTTACCTTAAATATTACGTATTAAAAAACCTGATCAAAATATTTTTAGGGCAAAATATTAACAAAATAATTTAAAATACTTATAAAATAGGATTATTTTTACCCTTATATGCGTTATTAAATTATTGATTAAAATAGTTTCCCGACATTACAGTCCATAAAAAACAAAAGTTATAACAATATTGTTTAAATTAAAACATAATTACTTCTTTCATGGCCTACTATCTAACCAATATCAGTGTCATAAATGACAAAATATGCAATATCTCAGAAACAGTTGATAAGGAATTTAAAGTGTGACACATTTTTGAAACGGTAATTTCTTAACCAGTTTAATAGTGAGAAAATATACAGGGTGTCTGCATTTAAAATTTTCAAAAAAAATGTTTATTAAAAATGCACAACTCTAGAAAAAAACTAAAATTATATCTGTAATCTGCATAAAAGTTGCTGTAGAAATGTTTTTACAGCATTAAAAATATTTAAAAAATAAAAAAGTTATAAAGGATTAAAGAAAACGTAAGAAATTAGGAAACACGCTGTAGCGAGTAAACGATGCAAGATAGCGAATTGCGGTTTTCAATAGTAAATTTGGCTTGATATTTGCTTCCTCTCAAATGGGAGAGTCAGTTTTTTTGTAAAACGTACAGAAACATGAGTTTCCTATCAAAAGCAGCTGAATTTGGCCCAATTCCTGTACATTGTAAGACCATTTGTTTAAATATATTTCTTTAATTTAAATATAGCCTCAAGGCCTTACCAACTTTTTGACAGGTCCTTTTTGGGGTTCGTTTTCTTTAATTTTTTATGTTGTTGAGTTAGTTTCCAATTTCTACAAGATCCAAGGTCTTGTAGACTGGGACTATTAGTAAAAATCAACCGTATATCTGGTTAAAAGATAACACTCATAAATATATTATTAATAATTTATTTTAAAATTCTGGAAAATTACCTTAACTAATTTATTGTGTTGATAAAAGTATTATACATGAGTTGGATATTTTTCCAGACTCATGAAATAAAAATAGTTATTTACATTACCAAGATGCGAAAGTTTACTTTTGGTTCGCCTCGGCCATTTGAACACTTGAAAGGCCTTTCGCATCGTGTAATGTATTATATTTTTTTCTGCTGCTTTCCATGTATCGCATAATTCTAATAATCGTTAACATCATGTTTTAAAAGAAATATCAGATATTTTGAAATTTTACCTGTCCATAGCAACACATTTATTGTTGACGTTGTCTGTCATCAGCAATTCTGTCAGATATTGAATTATTGTTAATTTAGTATAAATCAATTCCCATTTTAAAATGTTAAATGAATATGAAAATGGCATCCAAAAAGGCAGCTGACCTTGCGTGTGCCTCACTTCTGCCAGACAAATCTAAAGAGAGGCCATCAAACATATAAATCGTTTTCTGAATGATTGCTGACAAAAATGGGGAGCGGATTGTACGAGAATGTGATGTTGGCGTATTTTCAAGAAAATCCGAGTCTTTATCACCACCAACCCTCTGGTCTGCTATTCCATGCTCAGGTTAACAATTTCCGTAAACAAAAATCAAGATATTTCAGAGTTCAAGAAACTAGTTGCTTTTATTAAAAGGAAAAACAATGGTTATGAGGCAAAAAAGTCAAACATTTTTAAAAAGAAGAAATCATAAAGTTTTGACTTAACGCGCCTGATCAAGTTGAGTTAGCAATGAAAGTATAGCCATTATGGGAGTGGCTGGGGCATGCCGGATAGATGAAATATACAGAATGAAGCTAAGTGATGTAGAAATAAGAAATGACGTGGCTATAGTAAAAATAGTGGAGTCTAAAAATAAAGTTAAAAGAAACTTTGTTTAGTAACCAAGATGAAGGCTCAGTTCCTTATGTCAGATTTCTACAGGAATATATTAAGCTGAGACCAAGGAATGCTCTCTAGATGAGCGCTTATTGTATCGTTATGAAAGAGGTAAATGTGTTAATCAAGTAATTGGAAAGCACACTATTTTAAATGTACCTAAAGAAATTGCGAAGTTTTTGGAAGCTTGAAGACATCAGTAGATACACTGGCCATTCTTTTAGAAGAACGTCAACTACGTTCCTTGCCAATGCTACGGACTGTCGATATTTTGACTTAAAAAGGCATGGAGGTTGGAAGTCTTCTTCTGTTGCGGAGGGATATATTGCTGAATCCTATAGTAATAAGGTGGAAATTTCAAAGAAGATTTACACTGAAATCTCCTACCAATATTTCCTCTAATGAAGTAACAGTGAAAAATATGAATATTAACGTAGTTAGAAGGTGATAACGATACCCCAACAACAAATTTAAAAACTGTTAATTCAAGTATTATTCCTCCAATTTCTTTTGCTAATTGCTCAAATTGCACAATTACTTTTAATGTCAATACCTAACCTAGTTTTTAAAATATTTTGTCATAAATTAGTTACTTTTAAATAAATCCCTATATTTCTCACAAGTTATTTCTCTTTTTTTTACTTTCCCTTTTGTCCAGGCGCTGAAAATACACATTTCTCGCAGCCAGCAACGCTTTAGCAACCAGGTAACAATGGTTCTCTGTTATCATTCGCGCGTTAGGCCACAAAGTTTTCTTATTTATACAGTAGAAAATAATTTTCCAACGACCACTTGTGAAAATAGCAAATAGCACACTGATTTCATGCATAGAAATGCGTTATATCACACTAGTGTTGCAAAGTACTTTACAGCACTAGTGTTGCAAAGTACTTTACAACACTGGTGTGATACATATTATGATGTCATTCTAAAACTGCTATTGGTTTTGCAAGTGACATATTTATTGTAGTGACAGTAAAAAAACTTTTTATTTACCTTAAACGGTAGAACCCAAATTAGCGAAAATCATCTTATTTTATATTTATTAAAATTTACGAAAAAATAAAAACATAAACAAAAATAGACATAACCACAAAAAACAACTTTCACTGACTGGCACAGTGTTGTCAGGTAAGTAGATCAAATTTAAAATCTCCCTTCTACCTTTGAGCACGTACTTTATAGAGGCAGCCTTGCCGCTTGACCGTTCGACCTAAAGCGCCAGAGAAAAAAGCCTATAGATCAAATTCCTTCCTCTCTTTCTTCGTGTACTCAAACAACTAGTTAAATCTTTTTTTAATCCCTAATTAAACCTAAGGCTAATACACACTTTATGAATCCACTTTCTTTTATCCATTCATAAATAGAATCAGACCCTTCCGACGTTGCCAAATGCTTTCCATATTTTGCATGGTAACTGACGTTTGGTAGTCGTTTTTCCTTACTTTAAGGACTTTAGGTTATGCATTTACAATTTTCATATTTTTTATATTTTTTCTTAAAAATATGAGGAAAAACTGTTATTTTTACTTAATTTTACATGTGATGTTCAGTTTCATTAACTCGTTTTACCAATTTTACCCCACCCAGCACCCCTTTTCACTCCCCGGTCCCGTAAGTTTATTTACTGATATTTTTTAAAAAACGGAATATTTTGGATATGCACCACTTACGTTTTATTTAGAAGAGTGTCTAAAATATGTAAGAATCGATAATTTTTAAAAAACCCTTATAATAGCAGAAAACCGTATTAAACTATTAGCGTTATTACCTAACAAAACCATACAATTTTTATTAAGTGAGGGCCTTTTTAAATTCCAAAATGATAAAAGTTATATAATGCTTCTAGGTAGGTGATTTTCGATGTAAAAATATTGTCAAAACAGTATTATATAGCAGTGAGGAAAAGTATATATCACACTAGTGTTGCAAAGTAAATATCACCCTAGTGTTGCAAAAGTTCTCAATTGTTTTTTATTTTTCTGAACAGACAAACTTTAATTTATTTTTTTTGGTGAATAATTTGTGGTCGTAGGAAAAATAGTGTACAGTACTCGTGTGAAAATGACTTTCTTACACTCGTGGGTTTGTCGCACTCGGCTAACGCCTCGTGCTACAATATTCCCACTCGTGTGAAATTAGTCATTTTCCACACTTGTAATGTAATATACTATTTTCTTACTCTTACTCTTTTTGTCCAGGCGCTGAAAATATTACTTTCGTAGCTAGCAACGCTTAGCAACCAGGTAACACGAAGGTTCTCTTTCGTTATCATTCGCGTTGCTAGGATCACAAAGTTTTCTTATTTATACAGTAGTAGAAAAAAATAAAAATAACCAATCATGTTTGATTATTTAGTTAAGCGCAGTCCCTTCTTTTAATGTGTAACTAAAGCCGCTTAATATTATTTTTAATTAACTGGCAATAAAAATTTTATTACAATTTGTCAATCGAATTGAAAATCACCACGAAAACGATCTTATAACAAACTTGAGCTACTGGATTCCACGTAATAAAAGGTGGAATTTTAAAGGTGATTATTTTCATGGCCCACTGAGTATGAGAACAGATGCCATGGGACAGAAGACAATCAGCCTATTAAAGGTGGACACCGTATCAACAATTTATTGTTCCAATTAGCTAAATCGTGAAGATACGTGTTTTGGAAAGCCAATGGTCCTCTCTATACGGCAGCTCCTTGTTAAATAAAACCGAATAAAACCCATCGAACTGAAGTGCTCAGTGGTGTACTTTGTTGAAATTTGGATAAAAATTAAATCTAATCTTGTATTAAAGGTGTCATTTTATAAATTAAAAACAGTATTTTATAATTTTTGTTATAAGCGATATGACGGCTTATGAAGTAATGAAATAATTATAGGGACTAACCTTAAAGATCCAATTTTAAATTAATTGTAAAAATGGGTGGTTTAATCAATAGTGAACAATTCTTACTTTTAAATTCTTTTCAGTTCTCTTTTTCCTGTAAGAATTATAAATTTAAGTTCATTAGGGCAAAATTAATTTATTAATTTAAACCACCAATAAGGTAGTTAATTTGGAAAAATAAAAAAATCCAATTACAAATATTAGTAAATTTAAGCAGACTTTAAAATCTTTTTTTTTTTTTGAGCTGTGTAAATGAACTACACATTTTTTATCGTACAAAATAAACAGTCATATCAGTTTAATTTGGTGCTTTTAAATCAGTAGGAAGATTTTTATAATCTGGTAATTTACACAGAATAAGGTTAAAAGCATTCTTTTGTTTTAGTGAAACACCATGCTTATTATATTGTTACGGACATTAAAAATAAGTGTTTTTAGTTTATAAAATGGTATAAAGTTAGGACTGTTTAATTTAGTGGGATAATTTATTTGAATAATTTACCTTAGATTTTTCAAGTTCTTTCATCAGTTTCGAAGGTTTCCGAAAACGCCCGAATTATCCATTGAGAACTTTTATACCATCCTGTACTATGGAATTTTCACGATATTTCTCGAAGATTCTAGATCATTCTTTACTCTTCCACCATGCTATAAAAGAGCGACGGGAAACCTCCGATCAGTTAGTATAGATTCGACTTTTGTACTGTAAACTTCGAGACATTCACAAGTGAAGATTTTGTCGTTGTAACCATAGTTACGTTCCATTGTTAATAAAGGTATAAAAACGAAGACACGTGTTTTTATACGAGGTGTTTCGGAACAATATACCCAATAAAATAAACTTTTAAAGTGCTTAAAAAAATTGTATTCTACACAGGGTGTTTTGAAATATGTGGTAAATCTCCAGAATTTTTTCAGAATACATAAAAATAACTTGAGTTCCTATATTTTTTATACCGCAATCCCTTTTCTTTTATTGAGATGTGTACCCTTAAACACGCAGCGAAAAGCGAGTTTTCTTGAGTAATTTGTACAGTATTTGGTATACAGGTGTAAAAAACAACTGGCCGACATTGGAAATTAAAAGCATAGGAAATATTCGTGGTGGGATCGCGGCAGACGGAAGCGGGGTAAGCCAGGAGCCCCTGATTTCGTTTGGTTTGAATATGCGGGCTCGTTGCAGAGAGAATTTTAGGAGATTACATAGCAAGGTGGATAGGTGGTGGAAGGGGTTCAGTGTATGATTTGGCTATGGTCGACGATTTGGTTTTCATACCAATATATACTAATAATTGTTTAATATGTCAAATACTAGTTAGAAATCCTTACTATGGTATACCTAAAATTATTTGCAGTCTTTAGTTCGCAATGGGGACAAACCGTAAAACAATGGTGCTAATTGTTTTTGCACCATGTATACAATTTTTTATTTTTATCTATTATATTTTAGGCATAACAAAAGAAACAAATAAACATCGAAAAGTATTTTATGCCACCATTAAAAAGGTCAAGTGCTCAAAGTATAGACCTGCACAATTCTGCACATATAATGGAAATTAACTGTATTCTTTAGATTTAAATGGTCATATTTCCGAAACTATTTAGGATAGATATATTAAATGAGGCGTTAAGAGCCAGAGCGGACCATCTCACAATTCAAAAAATGTACTTTAACCAATATTTTCAATGGCATAAAACCTATTTATTAGAGCCAAAGTAGGCTAAGAATTAATATAGAATAGTGGTAGCTTGCTAAGTCCACTTTAGCTCTGATAAATAATTTTTATATTTTTAAAAATACGTGTTAAAGTAAATTTTTTAATTGTGGGATAGTCCGATCTGGCTCTCAACGCCTCTAATGTAGTGTATTTTCTTAGTTTACTACTTCATTTTTCCTAACTATTTAATATTCATTCGATTCTTTTGTTATGCTCAAAAGATAGAAATCTTCGCAGACGCGACGCCACTGTACGCAAGAGACCTAAAAATGTATTTTTGGCGGTAATTGACAGATGTGGCTAATTTGGATTTTATCTGAAAAAGACAATACCATTTAGTTGGAGGTAGCAAACTTGTTTACCAAAATTTTTTGTTTGGCAAACTGGGTTTCTGCTTGATAAAACTTCCAAACTTGAATATGGATTTATTTTTGTTGAAATATTTTTGTTAATTTTTATTATACAATAAATGTAAGGCGATCTTGTTCCAATTATTAAAATGATTGTAATAGTTTTATTTTAAAATTCGTATTTTATATTTTAAACAATAGTATATTATAAGACCAGTACTTATTTCACACGAGTATGACTTTGGCAGTACAACCCGCAGGCGATTGCTGTAAGACATTTATCGAGAGGGAAATGAGTTTTCTGGGCGAGTTGCATTATATACATTTTCTAAGACTGTGAACATATCACTGTAAAACATTTAAAACAATTTTTTTGTGAAATTATATCGATACAAATAATAAAAATGTTCCCGATTTTTGACAAAGTATTTGTTAGCTATGACATCCCGACATTTTTATTATTAGTTGATTTATTGTGCCCTTTAGATATTTTCATACTTATATGTGACTAAAAAAAGGTAACGATATTGGCTAAAGAGTCATATTTATTTAGAAAATGAGGTTGTCGAAAACATATACAAATTATCGTCCCATATAACATTTTTTGCCGGTGTTGTACATTTAATTTACTGGCATTGCCAACAATCTTTAATGGCAAGGCATTGGCAAAAAGGTATCAAAAAGACGCGAAAGTGGGCAATTGTCCGTTATTAGGCCACGTGTTGCAGATAATGTGATGGCATCCGTCATTAATAATTTATGCCAAAAAAATAGTAAATCAAAAGAAAACACTTTAAAATAGTAAGTATTTAAAGGACACTTACACTCAATTTTCAGATCCAAAACATAAGGAGAAATATTTTAAATAAGTTAAATGTAAAAAAAAAATTAAATATATATAATTTTTTTATTAATACGTCTTTAAACAAAATGTTTACAGCTCCTAACAGTCTACTTGATTAACCCGCCTTCTTGACTAGCCATCACCAATTAATTACACAACACACACTAATTAGGTAATGAATACACTTAATTATGTCTACTAAAAACTCTTTTCTTAAAAAAAAACTAAAAAGCTAGAAAACCACATAGAAAACAATTGCACAAAGCGGCCAAACAAAAGCAAAGTTGCCTCATCTGTCAAATTGTCAAATCTTGTATTTCGGCTAAGCGGGAAATTTGAATTTATCACCTTCGGTCAAAATCGTCGAAATTAACCTAGCTAATTTTACCATCATTTTATTTTTATTCTCTCAAAAATACATAATAAACATTTTGTTTGACTTAATTTTTATTTGCATGATTTGTATCAATAAAATGTTAGGAAAAGGCCTTTAAATTATGTAAAAAAACATAAAATAATATTGTTTAGCCGCCATTATAAAAACAGATCAAACAAATTGCTCGAATGTTAGTTAAATACCAATGTTAATAATATGGTTTGAAAAGTATAAATATGCGTTGAAGGTTTGCCTTCAAAAAATCCAATATTTATTTGCCTGCAACAAAAAGGCATGTTTTATTTAATCAGGATTGGTATGCCGCCATTTTTGTATGCTTGTCGGCAATTCGCCTGCATGTAAAATTTATTGGCAATTGAGTGTTTATTTAGGGTTAACTTTTTAATGCGTATTAGATGTTGGCATAATATTGCCACCAATTGCCAATGCTTTACCATCAATGCCAATATGAAAAATGTATATTGCTGGCAAATAGTGTTTGCTGGTGTATTTATGCACATTTAAAGCACTTTATGATGGAAGTGGGTAATGGATGTGGGTAATGATCACCTGTTTTAAATTACATCAATTACATCAATAATGTATACATTTTCAAAGTTGTAGAAAAAATATTTATTTAGCTGTTTAGTTAGGTACTTCAACGCTTCAATAAATTCTAAATAATTACCTAAAAATTCAACATGTGTAAATAAAATATTTTAAGTGTTTTTTCAACCAATGTTTTTAAAGATAAAATGACCTTCTGGTTTTTTTCTAAAAATTTGTTTTGTAAGCCTAATCTTTAGGTTTTTATTAATTAGTATTCGTAGTTACTATAGCTTTTCATTTTTAATATGCTACTTAATACTAAATAATTATTACTTGTATTTAAAGAAGCTGCATAATTAAGCAGTGTAAGACATTAAATTAGTTGTAATAAAATTTTATTTTTTTCTTAGTCGAACGAGGATTATAAAAATAAAACGATTTTAATAATGACCTACAATTTCAAAATAAATTCTAAGAATTCTTAATTAAAATTATTTATTTGAAATTATTCACAACCCTCAGAATAAATAATTATAATTTGACGTAGCAAAAAGTGTTGAATCATACATGAGTATATTATGAATGTCATCTAGAGAAAAAGCCAATACATAACGCAAAATCGATTTAAAAACCAAAGCTTAATACGATGAGATACAAATTAAAGGAAGCCCTAACTCAACCTCTTACTGGATATAAGATAATTCTTATCAAATATAATACATAGGCTATGCTTATTGGTAGGTATTTAGAAAAACATAAAATTTTACATGACAGGCAATACGGATTTCGTCACAAGAGATCTACAGCAGATCTTCTTTCCTTTGTTTCACACAACTGGAACAAGTCTCTTGAGTTTCTAGGTGAGTCCCAGATCGTTGCTCTTGATATATCCAAAGCTTTTGACCAGGTCTGGCATGCCGCACTTCTTAATAAACTTCCCTCCTATGGTCTTCCAACTAAACTCTGCTCTTGGCTCTCCAGTTATCTTTCTAATCGACGTATATCAGTCATTGTTGATGTCCACTCTTCAAGCTTTCACGAAATTAATGCTGGAGTGCCTCAGGGTTCAGTACTAGCACCAACTTTGTTTCTTCTTCACATCAACGACCTTCTTTCTTCCACAACCAATCCCATTCATAGTTATGCTGACGATAGTACCCTTCACTCCACTTTTCAGGTTCCCAAGCCAATCGTTCAACCCGACTTGGAAGGCAAACGCAGGGCGGTGCAGATATCTCTTTCACAGGATCTCAATTTGATATTGGATTGGGGCGCCAAAAATCTCGTTCAATTTAATGCATCCAAAACACAATCATGTTCCTTGTCGCGAAAAAATCATCAAACACTCAGCCTTTGCTTATAAGTGGCTAGGTTTTGCAGAGAGGGAACTCGTTTAACCTTGTGGGCGTCACATTTGAAAATAACCTTAACTGGCATAAACACATTGTATCTATAGCCACCGCGGCGTCAAAAAGCTTGGATTTCTTTTCCGAGTCAAAAAGTATTTTTCCCCTTCCAATTTATACACTTTGTATGTGTCCCAAATTCGACCCTCTCTGGAATACTGTTCTCATGTCTGGGGAATGGCATCCCCTACAACCCTCATCATTCTTGATGCCATTCAAAGAAGGGCTGTTCGTCTTATTAATGATCCTTTACTTACTCAAAGACTTCCTTCTCTTGCCCATCGTCGAGCTGTGGGAGATCTATCGCTCTTCTATAGATACTTTTACGGCTTCTGCTCCGACGAATTATCCAGTATAGTCCCTCCTCTTGCAGCTCCCAACAGAGAAACTTGTGGTGCCGCACTTATGCATCCCTATACGGTCCAATTGGCCCCGAACTTCCTATTTCGTTCGTTCTTTTATTCCTAGAGTTTCTAGACTGTGGAACGTACTGCCAGCGGAGGTCTTTCCTTTCCCCCAAATCTTCAAGTTTTTAAGTCCCGTGTTAACAAACTTCCTCTTACCCTGCTTAAGACACCCACGGTACGTTAGTATTTAGGCTTTCAGCCTTCGTGGATTGTCCAAACATAAAAAAGCACAATTATTTAACACCCTGTATTCACTTAAAGATGTGTTCCCGTTCCGTATTGATTAGGCGAATTCATTTATTCGATGGTAATTTCTTGGGTATACACGCCAATCTACAAAAACTTAAGCCGCTTGGGTCCTGGTACCGGGGTATACCAAGCTGACGCTGTTTGGCCTTATTGAAGTATCCGTCCACCAAAACCAATATAAAGAAAAAAATCTAGTTAAAAGTCGATGATTTGGTAACAACTCTGCCACCGCAAAATCAAAATTAAAATAATTAAAAAGTTACCCGGTGAGTTTATAGTGGCAATAGGGCTGAACAGGATCAGCTCGCTATATCCCGGACCAGAACGAAGCGGTCCCATTGTTGGTAAATTGGCGTTAACCCAATAAATCACTACGAATACACTGTATTCAAACAATGTTATACGGGATGTTGTAAACGACTTACAGCCTGTAAGTCCTATAAAAAGAAGCAAATTTACCAATTTACCAAAAATTGTATATTTGGAAGTTACCGAATAAGGCAGTAATTTAAAAAACAAAAGATTTAATATTTTCCAAAAACCTTCTATTTTAACCAATACAGAGGGTGGTTGCCAAGTAATGGGCCAAGTTTAGTTGGAACATTGTGATGTTAAAATATTGCGAGATTTAACTGAAGCGGGTTTTACACCTGACAAGTAATTGATCAATTAATTGAACAAGTACTTGTTCAAGTGACTTGACGGTTAAAAATTTTCTCAACTTATTTAGCAAGTACCTACTTAAAGAAATTAAAACTTGTCATCAATATTTTTAGGGGCCTTTTAGTAATTAGTTAATAGTTAACATAGCCCTAGAAAACCAATTGATAAATTTGAAAATAAATTTAACAATAACTTGAAGAGAGTAAAAACATCCAACTTTTCAATTTCTTTATCAAATATTTGACAAAGTATTTGAACAAGTTTTTGATCAATAACTTGTCAGGTGTAAAGCGCGCTTAAGCTTAACTTAGTCCAAAAGTTGATATTATTTGAGAGACAGGGTGTCAAAGTTCAAGAAATATATATATTCAAATTATTTCAGTAATATTTGATACATTTTGAATTTGAATATTATAATAAAACTCGGTAACGCACGCAGTTTTTTTTATTTAATATTAAAGGAAAAAAATAAAACTAATATTATTAATTTGCTTAAAATTACTGCAATTAAAATTTTCTCCATTAATTAATTATAAGCTATTAGGCACCAGCTAAACTTAGAAAAACTGGAGCTACTGGGTTAAGAGCAAGAACTCGACCAACTGAGACGAACAACCAAAGAGAAGATAACAACCAATTAAAAGCCGTGTCGTATATTGAATAATAATTACATACGTCGTTTAGCTACCGAGAACCCAACCCAATTAGTATGGTAGCTGATGTTTCCTAATTTTATTTCAATCGCGAATTTAAAAAGTAAAGTAAATTTTCCCACGACCACATATGAAAATTACATAAAACGCACTCCTTGATCCTTTAGAAAACAAATAATATCAGACGCGTGTTGAAATCTACTTTTCAACATTAGTGTTGAAAAGTACATATGACACAGGGGCGGTCATAGGGGGGCCATGGGGGCTATGCCCCCTCTTGGATGCGATATGCTTTCTATTTTATTGTGTTTCATACATACATGGCAAATATGGGCATTTATTGAGGGTCCCCCGGTGAGGCTGATGATGGAATTGAAGAGTGAGGACCTTTTCAACTTTTGAAAACAATAAAAAGAGGTTAGAGGACTTTTTTTTTACTCTTTAAAAAATTTGAACCTCCTTTAAACATTTTTGTTTTTTGCCACTTAAGACACTTCTCCTTGGCCCAATCCCCCCTTCAAAAAGTCGATATGACCGCCCCTGATATGACAGTTGCTTAATTTTTGTTAAAAAGATATTTACAGTATGTGCTAACACACATTATCTTTTTCAAATTATATTCATTTTAATTTTATGTTTAAGGGTTTATAAGTTTATTAATAGATATTATTTTATAGCAAATGCTTTTAATAATAATAGGCAACCCATTAAACAATGGAAGTGTCTAAAGCTTTGAATGCCAAAGTAGGGATCTCGATTTGTAAAATTTTAACCTAACCATAAAAAATGCGATTTTCTTTTCTAAATACCTTGTTAGAAAATGCCTAATATCTGGTAAAATAAAAGTGAAATTGCCTTTAAACTAGAGTTGAAATTTAATTTAATCCATTTGGGACTCGGCTATCGCCCCATGCCACAATCTTCCCACTCGTGCGAAATATATGATATATTTCGACACTTGTTATGTAATATACTATTAATACATGGTATTTTAAGAAAATATTAACAAAAAAAAAAAATTAATGTCGAAAAAATTTGCTAAAAAGTTTATGTTTTTAGGGGCATAGAGGCTCAATAATAACATAAAGAAAAGCTGAGTAAATTAGTTAGTAGAAACAACTACTTTACTGTAAATTCTTACGCTCTACATCGCTGACTGAAAATTTGTTTCTAGTGCGAATAGGACTTTACACCTATTTTTTATCGGCTAAAAGTACCCTTATCGGAATCAAAATTTTATAAATATAATTTGTCGGATAAGTTTACCACAATGTTATAGGTTCCGGGTGTCGAACCGAGATAAACGCGTCACTTGTTTTGTCAGACAAGTGTAACACAATGTTTTACATGCAGTTTTAAACAATTGTGCCAAAAATAGTAAGGATTACACTTACGAAACTCGCCAAATCCAATATTCAAAACAATGGGCGATATGGTTTCGTGACTGTTACAATGACGATTTTTGGCACAATAGTTTAAAATTGCATGTAAAACATTGTGTTATACTTGTCTGACAAAAAAGTGACGCGTTTGCCCGGTTCGACACTCGGAACATTCTAACATTGACAGGCTGGGTTGACGCGCCGCTTCCATAAATGTATGGCGGTATAAATATTTGTGGTGGACTCGTTAAAAGGAGCTCCCCTACAAATGTTTTAAAAGTGTTTTTATTACGAAGTAAATTTTAATACTGGTCCAGAGACTAACATATTTTAGTAAAATTTGTTAGACTATAATTTAGCACTATAAGTTGATAAAACACATAAACAAAAAATGTATTTTATTGGTTTAAAAAGTAAGTAGCCCTAGATCCCACAATAACAAATAGTAATTTATGTAACAAATGCATAAAGTGATTTTTTACGAATGGGAAGTTTGACAGCACGAGCCGTTAGGCGAGTGCGGCAATACCATGAGTAAAAAAAGACACTTTATGCAAGTGTTACATGCTATATTTTTTCCACGACCGTATAAAAATTTCCCAAAATACCATTTTATACATGTTTTATTTTCCTAAACCTATTAATTTTTGCAGCACAGTCATTATATTGCAACAAAAAATTATAGCCTCCTTATTTTTAGGAAAAAATTATACTTACTCTTCATAACTATACATTTATTATTTAATTTCAGAAAATTGTATGTACTTACTTTTTGTAGAAATAATATTAAAACAGTATAAATTCTTTTTAATTTCTTAGTCACCCAAATTCATTATTAGTATTAATTTTTAATAATTTCCATTAAACATTTTAAAACTAGTGACACATGAACTAAAAGTAATAATGACGAAATCAAAGGTAACTTTACCGTTTGGTTCAGTTGATGTCGCGTTTACTGTTACATTGCATAAATTGATATTTAAGTTTATTGTAGTGGGCATTAAAAAAAACACCAATTCAAAGTGTAAAAAAGCTTCGAGCGTTAAAAAAGTTACTTTTTTTTACCCTTTATGTAGTGTACTAGAATGGACTACTTTAACTTCATGTTAACGGTTCAAAAGAGCATTTTTTAACAGTCGTGAAAAAAGTATTTTATTGAATGAAAAAGTCAGTAACCGGAGTTACTTCTAGGTATTCGTTATCAATATAAAGTGCCCGAATATCAGATAAATAACGTAACATATAGGCAATGTAAGAAAAAGAGACAGTCTAACGTGAATACTGACATGTAAACATTTCGTATTGGATGATTCATTCTACATCCTTTGTTGCTTTACTGGCCGATATACCTTTAGCTATTGCTTATACAGTATTACCATAAAATAGAAAATACTTTATAACTTTACTAATTTGACACTGGTAAAAATATTTTTTAATTGAGACCAAAAATGAATAGTTGCTATACCGGGTGACAACGAAATTACTATCCATCTATTTCTTTTTTAAGTGCAACCGTACAGTTTTTAAATTTAGGAAAATTATATTGTATTATCGGATGCCAATTTTAGATATAATAGTATCTGTGTATTACTTCCGGTTTAACCGGAAGTAATATAAACTTTGATATTTTAAATGGAACACTCTGTATATCTTTTAAGATTTGAATTCCACAGGTCATTTATGATATAAAACCCTAAATATATTAATAACGTAACTCTTTTAGTTTTGAAGAACATGGCATTTGAAAATGTCTAAACGAGAGAACATAATGCAGTTTTATGGAAAAAAAATAAACATCGCAAAAATTTAAAATGCTTAAAATAGTTCTTTTAAAAGACTCTACCCTTGGAGACCATTATAATATTACTTTTTGTTTAACCGAAAGTGCTGTAAAATTTGAACTTTCAAGTATGATAACCCGTATAATTTTAATGGAACACCCTGTATATTTCCTAAGATTTAAATTCTTAAAGCTATTCCTGATATAAAACCTATAATATACCAATAACCTAACTTTTTTAGTTTTAGAGAAAACTGAGTTTAAAAAGGTCTAAACGACCTCACAATAGACAGTTTCATGGATATTTTGTCGTCGTCTGTACCTTTTAAACGCCGTTTTCTTTAAAACTAAAAAACATAGGTTATGGATATATTATAGGTTTTATATCAGGAATAGTTTAACGAATTTAAATCTTAGGAAATATATAGGGTGTTCCGTTAGAATTATTAGGGTTATCATACTAAGAAGCTCAAATTTTACAGCACTTCCGGTTAAACAGGAAGTATAATTTAAAATGGTCCCTAAAGGTAGAGTCTTTTAGAAAAAGTATTTTAAGCATTTTAAATTTTTGCGATGTTCATTTGTTTTCCCATATAACTGCATAATGTGCTGTCATTTCAAACGCCATTTTCTCCAAAACCAAAAGAGTTAGGTTATGAATATATTTAAAGTTTTATTTCAGGAATAACCTGTAAAATTCAATTTCTAAAAATATACAGGGTGTTCCATTTAAAATATTAAAGTTTATATTACTTCCGGTTAAACCGGAAGTAATACACAGATGCTATTATATCTAAAATTGGCATCCGATGATACAATATAACGTTCCTAAATTTGAAAACTATATGATTGCACTGAAGAAAATAAATTGCTGGATAGCAATTTCGTTGTCACCCGGTATATTATTAATGAAATATTTTCGATAATAATTTTATACAATTTAAACAGTTTATAGTGACACAAACCACCCTACTAAACAGTTTAAAACAAATCGTTGGAAAACGTGATCCATTATGAGAAAAGGATACTAAAAGCCGAAAGAATTGGGTGTGTCTCAGATAACAACCACAGCTTTAAATAAATTAAAGAAGTCACCTGCAATTTGTGAAATTATTTCTTAGAACCTGAAAGAAAGTTCTGATTTTTGCTTCACGTATATTCGCTATCTTTTTCTCGCCTGTAAAGCGAAAATGGACAGATGAAGATAAGGATTCTCTAGCAGTTCAGTGACTTAAATTAAAGTGGCCATTGTTTTAATCGAGCGCTCCCAAATAAAAATTAAAGAGACTGTTTCGTAGAATTTAATTAATTAATTTTATCGCACTTTGAAATTATTTGAAAAAGATGGTGTTAAAACCAGTATTAAAATGCCACGACTGGTGTTAAAAAAATATTTATTTAAATGGACTTCTAGCGTCCCCAATTATTATACAGTGTGTCTCAGGATAGGTTGTAGGGCGGGGCTAGTTGAGCAATTTTTCACTTGATCGGTTATAGCTCCTCAAAAATAACTCTTAATGGCCTATATTGCATACTGATGGATTAGCAATTTATCCCTTATTAATAGTGTCCATAGTAATTTCTTTCTAATAAGTCGAATTTAGGAGCTACATCTATTTTAATGTAGATAGTCAAGTATGCCGAACGTACCCCATAGGTGAGGTAAGTTGAGCAAGGGTATGGGGCTAGTGGAGCACTTAGAAATTATAGTCAAATCATGGCTTGAATGTTAGATACGTTTACAATAAAAATATATTTTGACAATTTGCTTTTTATATTTATAATCTTATAGTGACAAAACAACAAATCTCATTAATAAAACAGCAACGTGCCTAGCTTGAACTATTGAATTTAATACCTATCAATTCATCTTCGTTCTGTACCTGTTAAAATCGCGTTTATCTTCTGTTTGATTGGGCACCTTTTCTTGGGTTTGGTCAAAATATTTCCAGGGAAAATTTATAAATTAGATAGGTCAGGTCGTTTTCTTTGTTGCTTGTAGAAAGTTCGGGTTGCAGCCTCTTTTAAATCCTGAGGAGACTCTAGTAGTCTTACTGTTATAAGTCCGTATCCCAAAAAATTAAAAAAACATTTCATACTTAAAACCGTGGGGTTAGTTGGGCAACTGTAGCTCAACTAACCCCAACCTGAAATTTTAAAGGAAAAGTAAATTTATTAGAAAACCGGTTAGAATTATATCCAAAATCTTTATACATAATTAAACTGAAATAAATTTACTTAAGATTAACACTTACCAGATTGAGAACGGAATACATTTAACTATCACAGATAAAATTTTCCGGCTTGCAATTATTTTACTTTTTAATCACAAAATAAACAATGCGCACGGATACTTTTCTCGATCGCCGCGTCACCACTAGTGATCGCACAATGAGTTCCCCTCGCGCAACCCCTTCTTTATGCTATATGATGCTTTCGCGTACGGTAAGTAGTTTTTGAGATATTTTAATTTGCCCAACTTACCTCTATGCTCAACTAGCCCCGCCTGACCCTACAAGACGACAAGTGAAGCAAAATTTTTTAAATTTTTAATCGAAATTTTGGAAAAACTGGTCACGTGGTCCATAACCAATAAATACCAAATTTTACTTCGATTAGTATTTTAAAGGTCGAGCTATAAGTAAAAATATTTAAAATGCCCAAGGGAAAGGAATTAAATTTTTTTAAAATATAGCATAACTGTATCAGTAAATAATGTAGAATATTATGTTTAATGTCAAAATTTAAAATTAAAGCAATAAAGTGAAAAAAAAATGTTTTTGTCATTTTTTTTCAAGTTGTACATTAACATCTAAATACTCGACACCAGAAAGCGAATTTATAACCAAGATTCCTAAAATAATTTGTTAATTTTGTTTGAAACTTTGCTCTCTTTCCCATTATTTAATGCATACTGTAAAAAAATTGACAAAGGTAACTTTAAATTTTGACATAAATTCCATACAATATTTGCTTAAGGGGCATCCATAAATTACGTAAGACATTTTATGGGGGAAGGGGGTCGAAGAAAATCTCACCAAATCTTACGATGGGGGAAGGGGAGTCTGTGAAAATCTCACGTAATTTTTATGTAGGTAGAAAGGGAAAAACCTAAATTTTTGGGTAGGCTTCCCCAGAAAAATGTGATGTATTGTTGCTTTTTTGAATGAATGCCCTTTTTTTGCTATTCAAAAATATTTTGAGGACAAAATCAATTTCGGTTCGAGAAATTGGGAGTTTTGTATTCTCATCATAAATCTTGCCTGAGATTGGATGGGGGAGAATAGGGGTTAAAGAAAATCTCACTTAATCTCACCAGTAATAAATATGAAAAAACACCTCACGTAATTTATAAACGCCCCCTTTATACAATTTTGTTACATTTTAAAAATTTAGACTTTACTCTTGGGCATTTTTCATATTTTTACCTCTAGTTCACTGTGAGTAAAATTTGGATTTCTTAGTTTTGCGACCAATTTACTTAAAGTTCCGACTTAAAATTTTAAAATTTTTGGTTCATTTGTCCTCTGGTAAAACACATAAATGAAAAACGAAATTTTGCGATCCAGCTTTTATTTTCTTCTGAGTTTATTTAAAGAGTTACTTTAAAACAAATGATAGATTACCATAGCCATTTTTTCTTTTCTAAAAAAAGTCTTTGAGCCACCGTCATCGACTTTGTTTTTTTAAATGGGCAAAATATTTGATTTAAACTTAATAAACCCGTATTTTAATTCTAAATGCAATGGCATATCACATTTAACATATATTCGACGTTTCAAAAAACCATCATTCATTATTTTGTGCTCCAGAACTTGCACCAATCTTAACTCGGCTCTTCCGAATTTCTCACGACACAGGTATCTTTCCGGAGAGCTGGAAAGCTGCACGTGTTCAACCTATTCCCAAGAAAGGATCTAAATCTCTTCCATCTAACTATAGACCAATTTCAATTCTCTCAGTTCTTTGTAAAGTAATGGAAATATTAATTAATTCACAAATTCTTAAGTACTTAGAAAAGCACAAAATTTTGCATGACTGGCAGTATGTATTTTGCCACAAAAGATCTACAGCAGATCTTCTTTCCTTCTAATCACACTGTTGGAATAAGTCTCTTGAGTTTCTAGGTGAGCCCCAGATCGTTGCTCTTGATATATCCAAAGCTTTTGACCAGGTCTGGCATGCCGCACTTCTTAATAAACTTCCCTCCTAATGTCTTTCAACTAAACTCTGTACTTGGCTCTCTAGTTATCTATCTGATCGACGTATATCAGTTATTGTGGACGGCCATTCTTCAAGCTTTCACCAATTAAATGCTGGAGTCCCTCAGGGCTCAGTTCTGGCACCAACATTGTTTCTTCTTCACATCAACGACCTTCTCTCGTTCACAACTAATTCCATTTATAGTTTCGCCGACGATAGTACCCTACACTCCAGTTTTCAGGTTCCTAAACCCATCACTAAACCTGACTTGGGAAACAAACGCAGAGCGATGCAGATATCTCTTTCGCAGGATCTTAATTTAATATTGGATTGGGGCGCCAAAAATCTCGTCCATTTTAATGCATTCAAAACACAATCATGTTCCTTGTCGCGAAAAGAGTCATCAAATACTCATCCTCTATTTATGAGCGGCCAAGTTTTACAGGGCAAAGACACCTTCAATCTTGTGGGCGTCACATTTGAAAGTAACCTTAACTGGCATAAACACATTGTATCTATAGCCACGGGAGCTTTCAAAAAGCTTGGATTTCTCTTTCGAGCCAAACAGTATTTTTCCGCTTCTAATTTATACACTTTATATGTGTCCCAAATCCGATCTCCCATGGAATATTGTTCTCATATCTGGGGCATGGCGTCCCCCACAACCCTAAGCATTCTTGATTCTATTCAAAGAAGAGCTATTCGTCTCATTAATGATCCTTCACTTACAGAAAGGCTTCCCTCTCTTGCCCATCGTCGGGCTGTGAGGGATTTATCGCTTTTTATAGGTACTTCCATGGCTTCTATTCTGAAGAATTGTCCAGTATAGTTCCTCCACTCACGGTTGCCAACAGAGAAACTCGTGGTTCCGCGCGTATGCATCCCTATACGGTCCAACTGGACAGGCCCCGAACTTCTCACTTTGTTTGTTCTTTTATCCCTAGAGTTTCTAGATTGTGGAACCTGCTGCCCGCGGAGGTCTTTCCTTCCTCCCCAAATCTTCAAGTATTTAAGTCCCGTGTCAACAAACTCCCTCTTACCTCGCTTAAGACACCCACGGTACGTTAGTATTTAGGCTTTAAGCCTTCGTGGTATGTCCAAAGATTAAAAAAAAATAAAAAAATTTTTGTTATTAAAAATTACGATTTTATTTTAAAATCAGGGGGATACTTATTACACCTATTTTCAACCAAATTTATCAACCCTGTAAAAGTAGTGACAGCAACCTCTAAAATCTTTAATGGGAATAGGGAAATTGGGGATACCATGCTTTAAAGGCCATTTAATTGTTTTTTTTAATACACCATTACCGTCTTTGTTTAACACTTTTAAAAAATCGGAAGAAAAAAGTTATTTAAGATATCAAGATTTTTAGTAAAATAAAAAAAATAATTTAAAAAGTTTTAAAAATATTGTCTATTATTTTGCGGACAGAAATACAGCATGAACTTACCATAATGTGTGTGTCGGTAAAGATAACAGAAATATTCCACAAAAAGTTAATAGTGCCGTAAAATAAATATTCATGAACAAGTATGGAATTTCTGGGTTTTTCTCATTAAAAATAAATAATAAAATAACAGACAATCTGAAAATAATTTTAAAGGCATTTTTAAAATCATTATCTTATATTGCGGCCATTGATATCTTAAATAATTATTTTTCTTGATTTTTCTAAAAGTAATAAATAAAAAGTCAAATGTAAGGTTTTTTTAAAAAGGCAATTAACTGGCTATTAAAATAAGATATTACTTAACCAGTTTTCTCATTTGAGATTTTAGAGTTGCTTGCTTGGGTTGGGATTTGCTGCTAGGCAATCGCCAGATTTTAGGGGTTCTTGTCACCAATCCCAAAGGGTTCATTCAATTTGATTAAAAACAAGCATATTAAGTGTCCTTCTTAGAAAAATACTTATCAGACCTATTGAGGGTGGTACCTTTTTACATTGATACCCTGTATATTGTCTTAAAATAATCTTCAGCTATCTATTCGAAAGAGTACGTGCGGCGGATGGGCGAAACTTCCAATCATGTTTTTCTTCAAAAATTGGTTTTTATTAAATTAATTAAAATAATTACAACTATACGCCCTTGAAACTTACGGATACTAGATAAAACACATTTACTTATACTGGTTGGGCTAAATAACATAACACATATACAATGTGAGGAAAAGAGACAATCTAACTAAATACCGGCATGTAAACATGCGTGACTAATAGTGCTTGTTTTGTTATTCTATTACTGGCGAATATACCAAAACTGCTTGCTTATATAGTATACATAAAATGCTTGTCTAAATTCAGGACCACCCCTCCTAACTTTTGATTTGTTTGGTATTTTTTCATGAACATTTGAGGACTTTAGTAAGACAACATAAGCCAAATTTTAGGTAAAAATTATAGATATAAATGTCAAACTGAGAGTTGGGCGCCATTTTGAAAAATAAAGTTAAATAAAAGAGGGGTCTTGTGGCACATTATTTTAAAGCCCCTGATGAGTACTTTAAAACCCCAGAATAAAAGTCAATACCTTTACCTACCACAAAATGGCGGTACCTTGAACCTGAATATCTGACTTGGATGGCCAAATTTTCAAAACTGATAAAGATAGATATACCTAATGTGGTATTTTCTTAAAGGTCTTTTTAATATCTTTTTAATGGAATACAGAGTGCGTCATTAAAAAATCTATACTTTTTGTCCTACCCTGTATATTATCACCATCATCACCATTAAATAAATCCTTAAAGAAGCTTTAAGAAAATTCCACGTTAAGTGTATTTAACTTTATTAGATTCGGAAATATTGGCATCCAAATAAGGTATTTAGGTAATTTTCAAAGTACCGCCATTTTGTAGTAGGTAAAGGTATTGACTTTATATTCTAGGGTTATAAAGTACTCGCCAAAAGCTTTAAAATGATGTGCCACAAGACCCACTTTCCATTTATTTATTGTTTTTAAAAATGGCGCCAGCTGTCAGTTTGACATTTATATCTGTTATTTCTTGCTTAGAATTGGGTTCATGTTGCTTAACTTAAGTGATAAAATTTTCACTTGTAATACCACAAGTGCTAAATTTATTTCCGGAATTTTTTCAAGGCCACGATTATTTTGAAAATTATACCGAGCCGCAGGCGAGAAAGCATTTTCTTAAAATATTCGTGGCCACGAAAATTTCCCGGAATAATTTAAGCACGTGTGGTATTCGGTAAAAAATTTTACACCAAGTTTGTGTTAAATAATATTCTTTTAAATTAATATTTGTAATTTTGACACGAGCTTTAAAATTTTACTATGAAATAAATATTTTTCATTTTACCAATTGTAGTTGCAAATATATGTAATTTTAGAGCTTATCATTGTTTCTTCTTTTATATTATATATACCTTATATTACTACAGTTGGTAAAAAACGTTTATTTTATTTTTTTAGGCCCATACCTTGCTTTCGTTTGCTCTTCACTTGTGTCTAGTACTTCAGTTTTATGATTTATATTTATTATTTTACTAACTGTAGTTGTATAAAATTGTCATTTAGGTTCTTAAAACCTTACATTATTTTATATTATGTTATGTCTGAAATACTAAAACTGGTACAAAATACCGTTTTCTTTAATTATGTATGTGAATGACAGACATGACGTTAAAACAAATTCAATGATTATGTCAAAAAATGTTTACTATAATTCGCTCCAGGGTACCCCAGGGAGGAGAAAAAAATTCCGATAAATACTTGTGGTGTCATGGTAATGCAAACAAAACTACACATTTGATTGGTCAAAAACAGTGGTGTGGAATTTTCATAAAAAAATAGCAAACAATTCAAAGGTTAGGAGTGGATCCTGAATTTAGAGAAGCACTGTACTGTTGTGTTGTGTAAATCTCAAAAAACGTCGCAATAAATTCATACAATCCACTTAAAAAGAAAAATGATCGAGAACAGCTACCTGTTGGTTATTTATTACTACAAAGGAATGCGGTCCATTAATAATTTAAATGTTAATTTGTTAATTAATGATACAAATTACCTTTCTTAAAAGTGTTTTACGATTTCCCACTATGGGCAATTTAATTATAAGTTTTTATTCTTTCGTCTTTTTCCGGAGCTAATCTAGATCAAATGATTCTTAATGATACGAGTAGGTATTGCAGTAACCATTTTGAATATATATTTGCTGATTTTCAACGACAATTCTCGCGCTAATTGGAAACTGATAGATTTTTATTAGATTCTACTACCTTAAATTATGTGGCTGTTTCCAAGATCTTTATGTTTTGTTTTCTACCTGATATAAATATAAATGTATTATGAAGTTTTTGGTGTTTTCAGTTTTTTTACGGTAAAAAAATATTATCTGCATCGTGTGTCTGAATGTGGAAGACAATGATTCAGTAGTAAAAGAAGAATTTCGGACTTCCATTGTCTTTATTAATTTATTCACACAACGTTTCGGGCAGTACTATCTCTGTCCGTTCTCAAGTGTAAACTAAACCTAATTCCTAAAGCTACTGAGTTTATATACACTGGGGAAGATCATTCACCCGTGATGGAGTTGGGTTCGGTCAAGCGTAGGGTTGCTCACCTAAGGCGCCGGCATTAGTACGCTTTAATAGTGGTTTCCAAATGTTTGGTATGTCCACACTTGGATTGCTAAAAACATCATTATTGTTTTCAATAAAGACGGCTTCCTTAAATTTGCGCTTTCTCCAATGTGGTTCCCTGTGAACAACCCGTGCTTCTGACCACTTGATATTGTGTTGTTGAGACCAAACATGGTCAGCGATCCCTGATTTCGATGTTTCTCCTCTCTGTGTGTGTTGTTTGTGCTCCGCCAGTCTTACATTTAAAGAGAGCGCTGTTGTTTCTCCAATGTACGACCCCACATTGGCAGGTACTTGTGGAACAATTACACATCTGTCTATAGGAAAGCCATACACATGGGACATATCTTCAATCAAACCATTCTAAGCAGCTACAATCGAGAATTATAAATAGTTGTAATGTGGAACCACCAGTGCGACCACCTGAGCAAGATACTTTCTCTCTTTTAACAATTCCATATGTGAAAGGAACGTCCGAAAAATTAGAAGAATAGCAAAGAAATATGGAATTAAAACCGTCTTTAAATCTGGATCTACACTACGAAGTTTCTTGACAAAAACAAAACCCGATTTATCCATACAAGAGAAAGATTGTATCTACCAGGTACCATGCCAATGTGGGGGTCGTACATTGGAGAAACAAAGCGCCCTTTAAATGTAAGACTGGCGGAGCACAAACAACACACACAGAGGGGGAAACATCGAAATCAGGGATCGCTGACCATGTTTGGTCTCAACAACACAATATCAAGTGGTCAGAAGCACGGGTTGTTCACAGGGAACCACATTGGAGAAAGCGCAAATTTAAGGAAGCCGTCTTTATTGAAAACAATAATGATGTTTTTAGCAATCCAAGTGTGGACATACCAAACATTTGGAAACCACTATTAAAGCGTACTAATGCCGGCGCCTTAGGTGAGCAACCCCACGCTTGACCGAACCCAACTCCATCACGGGTGAATGATCTTCCCCAGTGTATATAAACTCAGTAGCTTTAGGAATTAGGTTTAGTTTACACTTGAGAACGGACAGAGATAGTACTGCCCGAAACGTTGTGTGAATAAATTAATAAAGACAATGGAAGTCCGAAATTCTTCTTTTATTATCTGCATATTATATGTTTGATTTGCATCATACAGCTTCACTTATAAGTTAAAAAGTGTAATAGATGATCTTAATTTGAAAGCATAATAAGGTCGCTATGCAGTGTTGGACTGGGGAACATTTTGCCCACCGAGTATAAAGTTAAACCTTAAACTTATTTATTCATGTGAATAAAAACATTGTATTTACAGTCATAAATGACAGAGTTATTTCTCTGAACATGCCGTACCCAGCCATGACCAAGCGGTCAGTGTGCCCCTACATTGGGTTTAAAGGGTGACTAGGTCAAACATATTCAGCTGGAGCACAGACGTGCCAAAAGAAAAGTTAAAATTAATAAAACTGACAAAATAATACAGCAATAAATCTTTTAACAATTAAACTTTTACAAATAAAAAAAACTATGACAAATGCTAAAATAGTTAAAATACAAAGTCAAACAGTTAATTTAAAATTTTAAAATTATACACATACATGTAGATACATATAATAAGTATAAAGAAGCCAAGCTTTTGAAAACAATTACAGGAAGTGTTTCAGAACTTCTGAATATGCGCCCACCCCTGATAAGAAATGCCCTTGGCACCGATTTACATTCTTTGCAGGCTGCGTTTCTCTAATACACCGAAAAGTTTATTAAAAAATCGAATGGCCAAGGCAACCGAAAAGGGTCGTCCTGACACCTTTTTATTCTCCTGAGTACCTTGACACAAGATTAGACCTGTGACGAGTATCGTTGGTCGTGTTGGGACCTATAGATGTTACAATACTGATTAATATGCGTCCTAACATACGAGTAGGGTTTCCAGGATGCAAGCAGTGATGGAAATGTCAAAATTCTTGTTGATCCGCAGAATGACCGTTGATAACAATCATCCTCTGTACCCCAAATTACAAACCACCCTGGCGTTAGCCTTTGTCTGCAAACCAGAGACCAAAGCAGAACTGCTGCCATAACCCCAAGCAAAAGCAGCATATTAAATGCTTTGGTGGGCGGAACAGTTGCAAAGTACGCATCTCTCATGGAACTGGAAGATACACACTCATTCAGGCTTCTAAAGCATAAAGACAGATTTTTACTTAGCTTATTGAACAGTTGGAGTAATAGAATAGATCCCAATGCATTTTATTATTCAGGAAAACACCCAAAAAAACCTCATAGGCTTACCTACATACCTCCAGTATATCTTTTGTGAGTAAAAACCATGTTTTTGAGTTTTTTTACGGTTTTTAGAAATAAATCTATTTGGCAGCAAAACCAACGTTCCAGCCCTCTCCTGCGCCAGCCCCTCGACACCCCTCCAATCAGCATGATTTTTTAAACATTTAAATATTTAAAGCATTTTTTGCAATATAGAAAAGGCAATATTTTAATAAACAAATAAAAATATTTTTATTAAAAAAGTTCATATTTCTTAATCAATTTTTTTGGGTTTTGATAGTTGAAGCATACGCCAGACTTGCTTCCATTCACGAGATACAGGGCGTCAAAGTTTTCAAAAGGCCGGTATCTTTTAAATATCTTAGAAACCCTTTAACCAATTTAAAATAAAATTTGTGATACTCATTTAATTTAATAAGGTGCTTGTAAGGCTTGCCTGGATTAGTATTATTGGGTCCAGTCACGCCTCAGTGGGCACCACAGCCAATATTATTGTGAAAAAAAAGTACGCCACTGACTTTATTATTTAAAGTAAAACATGAAATAAAACATCTTGATGCACTCTCTTACAAACTTTGAATATAAACTCGCTTATGAGGCTGCAACAGTGGAACAACTCAACAAACACGAGTTTTGGACTAAGAACAGGTGTAAATAACAAAAATTCACAATTATTTGACCAGCAATAATGGCAGAAAAGACATCAACTTCAAGGTAATCTTTGTTTAAGCAAATCTAAGCATTTATTATGCATTTTCTTTAGCAATAAAAAACCATTAACCCATCTCGCTCAAAACATGATTTTTTGGGTTGTGCTTGTGCCGCTAATGCATCCCATAAGCGATGTGGTCATATGACCTCAATTTGAGGCCTCTATGAGCTGGGTCTAAATTTTTCATCCCAACTTTGTACGAGGGACACTCGATGTTGCTTTTTTGGAAGTTACTGGATAAAAATTATATGAACTAATAATTCAGATCAAAAACAGTAAGAATTTCTATAGGCGGGGAATGGGTCACACATCGGTAGGCCAAAAGAGTAGCTAATACGAGTTGTAGAATCTGCTTTTTCCTTGAAAGACAGTAATAATTTTAAGCACTGGCGGAGTTTCTAGATAAAAGGCTCATTAAATATATTGTGTTATTGGGTATATGATTATAATTATGGGGAATGTAAAGAAGTTAAACTAATTTTTAATAAAAACAACTATGTTTATTTATCATATTTTACATGAATGTACAACAATTAACTTAATATTTACAATAATAACACAACCTATCAATATATACAAAATAAATAAAATCATGTGCTAATCAGTCTTTTAAAAACGTATATTAAATTAAAATACTAAGAACTTTAACCACATCATTGTTTATAAGTATTGCACTCTATGTATAATATAACAAAACTTTATTTACATAAATACACAATATTTTTTACACTCTACCCAATTTTTATTTTCTTAAAATTAAACTTTTGCGAAAAGACAATGACAAATGTAAAAAGTTAACCAAAACAATATTTTCGCGTCGACATTATTTCGTGTTATGAAGTCAGAAATTTCACTTATTGACAGTATCATCAATTTTGGGCCAAGAACCAATTCTAAAACGGTATTTACCACTTGGTCATGTTGACGTTTAAACAATGTATTATACGTCAAAGTTGTCACCAATTATTACCGCGGTTATAATTGGTTTAGAGCCTAAAATTGATGTATTTTAAATCTTTCGCAGGAGAATATTTAGAAATGGAACAGTACATATGTTAAATGTATTCTTATGGTGATTTTTGTTATTACAATAAAATGGAAATATGGAAGAATCTAATGTAACAGTATAGCATCCATAACAAAATTACTAAATTTTAAAAATAAAATAGATCAACTTCTGTTGGAAACAACTTTAAATTGTAAGTGACGTCGTGAAATTAAATACTTTTGAAAGCATTTCATTTTCGCGACTTTATAAACAGTGACGTAAATGGCGTAATCGTGGTTTAAAATTATTTTGAAATCTCTTACGGCAAAAATATGGTTTAAGTAATGCTAAATTTGTTTGAAGTTACAGACAAGGATGTATTATCTACTATAATTAAATAAACAATTTTTAAATTGTACAATGATTTAGCAATTGTATTTTTTTGGTTTAAAACATGTCAGCCGATAATAGAGTATGTCCATGAATTAGCTTTACAAAAGGACAAACATACCAAAAATTTAAATGTTAAAGGTAATCGTGTATGGCAAGTGCTTTTCTTAAAAAAACAGGATTCATGTTAAGAAAATTGATTTATTTTATTCAGGGGCTCCAAAACTACCTCAACGTGGAAATAGACCAAGACAAACTGCCTTTTTATTTAATACTTTAGCAAAATTTCAATTAAAAAAAAAAAGTAGAATTAAATGATGTCTTATTATCTAAAAACCTTACATAAACTAAATATTTTTTCTTGTATTATATTTTTTTAACTTATGTTTTTACATCTTTTTACGTAATTTATCCTGTTCTAATAACTGAAATAATTAATGCCAAAGTTTTTTAAATACATTTAAATACAAAAATGTAAAAACCTGGTAAATTACGTAAAAAAAGGTGAAAAATATGAATAAAAAAAAACAAAAAAATATTTCATATAAAATTTATAGATATTGGATCTGTTATGTTTAATTTAATTATAAAACCTTTTTATTCGACACTTTGCTGAACTATTAAAAAACAAGAGGCAGTTTTGTCTTGGTCCTTTTTCACATTTTTGTAGTTTTGGAGCTCCTGTACAAAACAAAACAATTTTTAAAAAATAAATCTTGTTTATTGAAGAAGCCAAAAGCCGTTGCTACACGACCTTCTAAAACATTTAAATTTTTGGTTAATTTGTCCTATTGTTAAATCCATGCGTGGACATGCGGTATGCTATATAGTAAATAATTTGTCTTTTAATTTATATCTCAGCTTTTTTAATTTATAATCATGTTAATCGATAATATGAATTGTTTTTTAAAATAAGTACATGTTTGCTGAAATTAATATTACGCATTTGTCGTCAAATTTTAATATAAGAAAATAAAAAAATATTGTAGTAAAATTAATAAATTGTTCAAACAAAAAATACCGTGAACCTAAGGAGACTGAGACTGCAAAAATCTTGAAGGGCATTCATTTTATTAATATTTAGTATCAAATATATTTTAGATATGCGATTTTGATACCACAAAGGCAAAGGTATTTTTTTATTAGCCTGTATTATCTTATAAATTTGGATTTAATCTTAAATAAACAGTTTTATTAATATTTTAATGTTATAATTTAATTGTCAGAATAAGCGTATTGAACCTATAGGCGGATATTATGTCAAGTTATCAAATATTATTGGATTTAAGACGTAATTACAAAATGATTATTATTAAATCTGTCCATAACATAAAAACACATTTCTTTTATTAGTAGATGTGTCCTAAAAAAATTATGTTTGTAAAAAATATTATCAGTATTTTTAAAAATTTAAAATTGTAGTCAGTCAAATTTAATTTATAATTTGTGTGACATGTGAAAAATGACATCAATAAGTGGTTGGAAACAAGTACTATTTTGTATTTATTTTACTGTCTGTATCAAAGGACTTTAAAAGGGTATGATGGTTGTACTTATAAAATTAATTTGTTCCAAACTTTTGAAGGTTTATAGGGCCCCAAACTTCTGTACTTTTTAAAAAATATTATAGTTTTAAATTGTTTTGTTTAAAATACTAATATACATTTTTACAATTATTTACAGAAAGTAAAATCACAAATTTTAGTTTAATTGGGACATATTTAACATTGGATTAGGACCTGAAAATGCAAAATGAGGAGGTCTATGCGCCATTGCTGTTAGGAAAGGTGAAATTAAGGGTGACCCACCAGGAAATAGTCCAAAGGTGGGGGGCAAAGGGGACGAGCTGATAATCTAAATTTTTCTAGTTCTGCTTCTTGTAATCTTTTCGCTTTTGCTCTTCTGTTTTGAAACCAGATTTTTACCTGCAACAAAAAGAAAAATTATAAAAATATTGTAAAAAAAATAAACACAAAATCAAGAGATAGTAAACGTTTTGTAATATTCAGTTAGATAAGACTTAACAACCAGAACTGCGCCCTTTGGCGAACAGACGCCGCAAACCGCGCTTTGCTAGAACCAATGTCGACTAATTTTGTGCAAATCTGTACCCGACTTAACGATATATATTTTTCGATACTTTCTATAATGCCATTTATCATTTACACATTTAATAAAAGCCTAAACAGCCTAAATATAAGATAATAAATAACACGAAAAAAATATATACAGGGTGTTTACTAATTGCGGTAAAAAAATTTAAGGGCGTATTCCTGAGACAGTTTTATAAATAAAAACTTTATATAAACATTAGTCCTCAGATTTTTTATTTTCAAAATACAGGGTGTGGTTGGCCTAGTGTGTTAAAGCGTTAGGTCGTTGAGCGCACAACCGACTTGAGTTGGGGTTCGAACCCTGCCAGCGGCAAGGTCAAAAATTTAGTGGTTAGCTCAACAACAGACGGACAAAGTGTAAAATGTATTGACGCTAATAGCCAGCAAGGACTAAGGCGCCGGAACACACTTTGCCGTGTACTGCGCAACCGTAGATATGCGGACCCCATTCAGTTCAAAAGTTGTATTTTTAAATGTTTCATTTGAAGAACATATAAAAGTAGCAAAAAACTCAGTGGCGTACAATTTTTTGTCAATAATATTAGCTAAGATGCATCCCACGCCGCCACTGGTCTAACTAATTTAAATTAATTTAGAGCCTAATTAACCCTTTACTACAACATATACCACAACCAAATTTTATTAAAATCGGATAAGTAATAATTAATGTATTATTAAAAAACTGTTTTTATTTCAAAATTTAATACCCTGTATCTTAGAAAGAAAGGATATTTAGACCTATAAAAACTTTTTCTTATAAAATTGGCTCAAGAATACGCTCTTAAATTTTCTTGCAGCAATTAGAAGACATCCTGTATAAAACATTTTACTATTCAAGACGTTAGCAGCAAAATGAAGAGCAAAAAATGGATCTAATTTTTTTTTCAAATCATAAAAGATAAATTTAAAAAAAAATTTATTTTAGTTTTAGTTGTTCGAAAAATCTGATCAGCTTGGCATTTTAAATTATGAGACAAAAATGTAGCACTCAAATATTTGGAAATAAAATAAAGGTAAATCGTGGGAACGTTTTATCAGTCACTATAATAATATACATTTCTAACCATTAAATAGAATAAATTTTACGCATCATAAAAAGCCAAAAAGAGTCAACCTGCTCTATTTATGTAAAGAAAGATGCACTTGAACCGTTCTTTGTCAAAAATCTTCGATTGTGCGAAAAACTTGAAACGTGTTAAGTACTTAACTTAACGAAAAGCACTTAAATGAGCCGTAAAACAACTTTATTGAAAATAAACAAGCATGACCAATACTTCTTACCTGAGTTTCAGTGAGTCTCAAAGAACTTGAAAATTCTGCCCGTTCTGCTATACTAAGATATTGTTTGTCTCTAAACTTCTTCTCTAAAGCTAAAAGTTGTTGTGTCGTAAAAGGAGTCCTGGGTTTTCTGTTGGGTTTGTGTTTTCTTAAAGAACATCGCATTATTGGGGGTCCACCATTGCCGTTCATGTTTGGAAGGTTAGCTGAAACAAAGAAAAACTATTGTTAATATTTTAATTTGAGATTAATTATATAGTAAAACAGTTTAAATATAAGTTAAAATTCAATTACAAACTTACATATTAATGATAAATCTTAAACGGTACCCATAAACTTAGGACATTACTTCTAAAGACAAAAAATAACTAATAATAAAAAAGAAGGTATAGTTGAGTCATGCAGACATAATACACTCCGAAAGCAAGTCCAAAGTCAAAAATCATAATGTAAACAAACCATATAGTAAACTATTGTGACTTATTGCAGCGAAAACTACTAAACCTGGGGAGTTTCTGGTTCCTCACGCCACGCGTCAGGTTTTATGGCAGGACAGAGACAAAATAAGACGGATTATGATACGTGTTTTAGCAATGTTTTTTTTATTTAAATAAAATTCATATTATCAGGCCCTGTCATAGGCTGTGTACTTTCAAAAGGTTTGTTTACTTTTATTTTTTTTGTGTACTTTGCGGCATTGCTTAAAAATGAAATATGTCTGACTCTAACAATAATCATTTTTTAGCAGCATTTTTAATAAACAAGTCTATGGTCATGTTTGGATTATCTATTAGCACTCTACTATTATTTGTAGTTGTATCCCAGTTTATTTTTTATGATTATAATTGAAATTATTGCTTATAATTATTAAACCAAATTATTTCTAACGCAAAAAATAATTTACTACCTTGTTTTCCATTATGAGTCGTTAATGAATTAAATGACAATTATTAAAAAAACTCGTGGTCCTAAAAGAAATAACAAAAAAATTGTGCATTAGAAATTGTCTCGTAATTCACAGTGGTAGTGTTAATAAGTTTTATTAAAATATGTTTAGTAAATAAGAAATGCTTTTCTTTAATTTTTTACCACCCTGTATCTTAAAGGTTAAGACATTTACGACATACACTGAAAAACTAATTTGTAAATTTATAACGTGGGACGTTGCTTATTTTTAGCCACAGTCGGACGTGACAAAATAACAACTGACCTTTACATAAAGATTAAGACAAAATATATGTTAAATTACATTACTTATATGTGATATAGTATACCTTAAATACAGTATAACACGTTTAGTGTAATATCACATATGAATAATGTAAATTTACAAATATTTTTACACAACTTTGGAGAAAGTCAGTTGTAATTCTGTTACGTCCAACTGCAGCTAAAAATAACCAACGTTCCACAAATATTTTTTTCCGTGTAGATAAATTTAACCTAACCTTGCTAAAATGATCTAAAGATTCACACCTGACCCTTTTTTCTGGTTTGGTCACCTCGACAAAAATGCATAATTATTTCTTCTTGTTTGGTACCCTAAAGTTAGAAATAGAATTCCTTGGTGGATTTATAAAGCATGTATTAGTGTTGGGTTTATTTAAGAAATTTTAAAAAATGGATATGCTTACCAAAACTAACCATGACCCCCACCTATACTCTGTAATAATAACACAGCTTTTCTGCTGTCCAACGGAAAAACACCGTATATGTATATTATAAGCCTATTCACATACAGTATTCTTCTGTTGGAAAGCAGTTTTGTAATGCAACAAAAAGAAAAAATTATGCATTTTGTGCAGGAGACCATACCAGAAATAAAAAGTCAGCTTAGGTAAAATTTTAATAAATGCCCAAACGAGAAGTTCCCAAACGGGAATTTCACTATTTCACAATATGCTCTAATTGGTAGCATAATTAAAAAATCAATCAAATGCTAATTTAATTTTTTTCCCCTGTGCGAAAGCTATTTTAAACTAATAGCCATAATCAACTGCTACCAACAGCTATTTATTTTTATGTTTGCGCAGCCGATTAATGTTCAAACAATAAACATGGCTGCTAACTTGCCTGTTATTAAACCAAAGTATGTAAGTCTAGAATGTTGTACAGTAATAATTGCTACCAATTACGTTTATTAATATGGTATACAGAAGTAATAAAAATAGCTTAAATTGCTTGGTCGATTAGATAAAAACTTCAGCAAGCTGTCAATGTTTCCTGGAAAAACTAGTCGCGTTTCAGACAAATCGACTTTCAAGTGGGTTAGATAAATAATATATCATTCTGCTGTAATAAATTGCTGTATAATTGTCTAATTATTCATATTTTATGAGCTCAGAAAGAAGTCAATATACGCTTGTTATTATTTTATGGGTATTATAATAGTTGCCTTAGACTAGAAGGAAAAAACCTTATTAAACTACTAGCGAACATAATTTAAAATTTAATGATAGGTTAATTGCGTATCTACTTAGACTTACTACTTATGGAAGATTAAAGTAGTATGAGTCAACACTAAGTTTTTCAATACATTCTTTTTTGGTTTAAATAAATTATGAAATAAATTTCTAACGTATATAACTTCTTTTCATTAAAGGTACGAAATAGGAGTACATCTCACTAAAAATAGGCGTAAATTCATAACTGGTTCCTTTTTAATAGTTTTTGTCTCTCTAAATAAAATAATCATTAAACATAATTAAGAAGTTAAGTGGTCTAAGTTAAAATTTAGAGAATCTTAGCTTTTATTTAGTGTTTTGAAATACTGAATATATACAAAATATAGAAACAGCTAACCAGAAAGCATTTTGTACATTTGGCGAAAATTAATAAACAATCTTTATCAAAAGTACCATTTTATACATGTTTTATTTATCTAAACTCATTAATTTTAATTTTTGCATCATAGCCATTATATTGCAACAAAAAATCATAGCCTCCATATTTTAAGAGACAATTATCCTCTTCATAACTTTGCATTTATTATTTAGTTTTAGAAAATTGCATGTACTTACTTTTTGTAGAAATAATACTAAAACAGTATAAATTCCTTTTTAATTTCTTAGTCACTCAAATTCATTCATATTACTATTAATTTTCAATAATTTCTATTAAATTTATTTGCAAACTGTCAAATTTTAAAACTAGTGACACATGAACTAAAAGAAATAATGACGAAATCAAAGGTAACTTGACCGTTTAGTTCAGGTGAGTGTCGCGTTTACTGTTACATTGCATAAATTGATATTTAAGTTTATTGTAGTAGGCTTGAAATAAAACATTAATTCAAATATGAAAAAAGCTTCGAAGTGTTAAAAAGCTTACTTTTTTAACACTTTATGTAGTATACTAGAATGGTGTACTTTATCTTTATGTTAATGAATAAAAAACAGTTTTTCTTAACGGTCGTGGAAAAATCTATTTACAAAAGTGTTTGACTAGCACATTGAGTAAAAACTAGGATTTTACTATCTGCCATAAAGCCTAAGAAATATAAATTCAGATTTTTTTCTAAATAATTGGCAATAATTCTAAATTTTTAATTTTTAGTCGTAAAAATAGCGCACAATAGGATTTTGCTTTTTATTTTACTAAAGTGTAAGATTTTTCGTAATATATATAGCAGATGTCTAGTCGCTTTAAAAGAAGCAAATCATTTATATTTAACTTAAAGATCGAAATTTCCTGACAAAATCAAAATGGCAATGTCAACAAATTTTATAACAGTAATGATTAAACTTAGAATTTATATCTATTGAATAATGATTATTAGTTGGTCTTTTAATAATTTTTCGTGTTTTAAAATTTATATAAATAAATAAGATGTAATAAAGTAATAGAATCTATTTCCAGACAAATTTCTTTCAATGTGTTCGGCCTATTAACTACACAATTTATAATTTAATTAGTTTATTAAAAGCTTAAAATAGAAACTTTTTAAAGGGTAATTTTTCTTTAAGAAGATGCGTTTCATAAACAAATATGTAATTTTACTAAAGGAAGCAAAACATGTATCAAATAATAATTTAATATAACCAAAGTTGATACATTATTAGAAAATAAAAATAACAAATAAGATAATTATAGGAATAGGCTTTAAAATGTGTTTAATTACATAAAATTTCTTATTTCGTTAATGGCTAACGGCGCCGTAATTTACATTTGGTAATTTGCAAGGAATATTATAAATGAAGAAAATAAATATTTAAACTTTATAAAGTTTACATCATGTCAAACTACTTTATAACACAGTCTGCACATTAAACATTTAATATTTAGATTTATGTTTTTAATAATTTAATATAAATATAAGTTGCTTTCCGTCGGAAAATAAGAGACACAAAAATTTGTGTGTTATTGAAATATTAAAGTTCATTTAATATAAGAATAAAGAACATGAACGTTTTAAGAGGCAAATACAACAGACTAATACGATTTAATTTTTTGTAACATTTTATGTTACTTATTAAATTTATATTGAAAAAACAAATCATAAAGAACCCTTAAAAAGAAAATACTGCACAACTTTCAAATCGTAGAAAAAATACATTCACACTTTACTGCACCCAAGTATTTTTATTACATAAAATTTAATATGGTAAAAGTTACGACAATGTGGTGGGCCAAAAACATTAACATTTTTATTCTTACGATTTTTTAGGCCAAGAATCAAATTATGTTAAGTGGTCTCTATGAAAAATAAAAGTTATACAGAAATTGAAACAACATTTATAATAAATATTTACCTTGTGGAGAATTAGATCTAAAAGGTCCATTTGGTCCAACCCATGAGAAAGGCCACTGCGTATGTCCTGGAGGTATTATCCGGGGCATTGACGGATGAACCGGTTGAGGAATAATAACCGTATGTTGTGAATTAGGACTTAAACTTTCTCTTCCATCTCCATCTGTATCCTCATCATCCACCGTAATATTTTCATCATCTTCATCATCATCGATTTTTCACTGGACGTATCAAATCTGTTTTCTTCATTATCCGAAAAATTTGATGATTCGTCCAGTCGATCATTAACTGGTGACGATGGCTTATTAGATGATAATAAAGACTCAACACTGAAGGATATTTTCGACTTAATGTTCGTTTTGGTCTCTTCCATTGTACAAATCATTCGAACTCGTGTTTTAAGCAAAGACGAACTGTCACAACCTTTTTTTAACTGTATAAGAAATAAACTAAGAAAGTTTCCGACTTGTCACTAAACTGAACCACCGGAACATATAAATATTTTTTGTATGTTGCTTCGTAAAGCTGCCGACGTATACTAAAGTGTTAGGCAGCGTGAGAGAGGGACCATGCTTCGAGGGGCGTTACCTTAGCAACTGAAGCTCCGCCCCCAATTTAGTTTCCAAATCAGGCTTACAATTGATGACCCTCGCTAAATTTGCTGATTTGAGTGACGCTAGCGTGATTTTACCATATTATATGATTTGTCGTAGTGTGTCTAGTATTAATTCAAATTGATTATGTTTCAAGTTGTTCATTTTATGCATTATGGAAACAGTTTAATGATGTGATAGTTTAGTAATGAATACTGCTTACTGTAATACTTTTTCATTTGTACTAAAAATGTTTAAATGTTTTTTAATTTCCGTTATTTTATTTTTGTTTAACACGTGTACAATAAATATTGATAATTCCATAAATTTACTAATAACAAATGTCACCTATAATTCATGATAAATACCAATAATTATTTATGAATGTACTAGGTGTTGTGCATTTTCAAAAACTATTGTCAAAGATTGCATGGCTTTGCTGCACAGTAAAATAAGACAATTCTAGCCAAACTACAAAAATTAAGAGTGTCATTTTTGTCTCTCCACTGTCTCTATTTATCTCAAATAAAACTTTTATGGTAATTATGAGAGGCATGCATATCCAACTATTCTATACTGCTTTTATTTTAATATTTTTTCTAGTACTCATTTAAAGTATAATAAATATATCGATTTTCCTTCTTAAAAATGAAGCCAGAGGAAGATATATAAATATGCGGGAAAAAGGTTTAAACGATTTTTGTTTTTAAATAAAAAATAAATTTTAAACGGTTTTTAAGATACGGCTATAATTTGTATTTATTCTTTTTTATGAAATAAATCATACCTATTAAAATATTTAAATGGGTTACACTCTTGGTGATACATATGTCACAAGCTCTAAATATACATCAAAATTTGAAATATTTTTTTATTACATTTATTAAAGACAAATAATTTAAAATTTCCATTTTATAAATGTTTTTTAATACAAAGTCATGACATGTAAGTTGCAGTTAACAAGAATAATAACATAAAAAAATTATACTACACACTTTAAAGCTTTTAACAGCCTTATTAGGACTTTAAAATTGAAGTTATTAACTATTTATGTAAAAATGCAATGCTGCAACTTTAAAGCAATTAAAAAAAATACAGAGGTCATTAACCATTTGTTGGGCGCCACAAGTTTTTTAAATTATCTTTTTGACTTCCCACGAAGGCCTATGCCTAAATACCAAAGTATCGTGGATGTCAGGTTATTAGATGTTTAACAAAACGTTTTTGCATTTCACAGCACCTTTCTTAGAAAACGCGGTAGTGCCACCACGGACGTTATTTTTAAATAACTACTTTCTAAATATGTCTTCCCTGCTGGGAATCAAACCGGTGACTTCTGGCTTCGAAGATCAAAGCTTTGCTCACTGCGCCACACCGGGGAGATAAACCATGAAATAAGATTTTTTAAAGATAAAAACAAATATATTCTAAAATCAATTAGTTTTAAATAACTGTATGTTGTGGAAGTCCGTAAAGGCATCTTTTGGTCATTTTAGATGTCGTTTGACCAAAGCAAAGACCTTTTTAACTACTTTTTAATTTTACCAATGTGTATAAATAAAAAAAAATATGGTTGAATAAAGGTAATTAAATTAAAGATAAAATTACTTAGGTAAACAAAATTGAGACAAAATAAGTATTACCTACATAATAATGGATATATTTTTATTAAAATTATTTTAGAATGCTTTTGAAAATTTGAAAAATTTTACCTATTGCAGCTTAATATACATACAGGGTATCCCACCGGGAGCTGCTACAATCGATTTTTCGAAAAGTACGCTTTGGAAAATTTTGAAAATTTGGTAACATTATAAAATCAGTGGGGGACATACAACTAAAATATTTTGGCAGTTCTACCACTTCCGGTTATACCGGAAGTTATTGTCAACTTCTTTATTTAAAAAAACACCCTATATATTATTTATTTTTAGATTCTGCATAAAATTCTAAACCTAATTTATTTATAATGTTTTATACCTAAGTCTAACCGTTTTTGACTTATTTTAAATTTTATGTCAAAAATGACGTTTCCAGGCTATTATATAACCATCAATATCTTCGAAACAAAAGCCTTTAATATGAGTTGAAGTTGGGTTTCTCGTAGAGAAAGAACTACTTTAGTAGACTGTATTGATGTTTTTACAATTAATAAATACAGAGTGGTCATCAATAATCCTTAAAATCTATATAGTCATTTTTTTAACTAGAAACCCCTATTTTTATTACCTTGTAGTATTAGGCATTAAAAATAAAGGTAAGTGTGTATAAGAATGTCTATTCCAAAAATGTATAGTTTTCGAAATATTACTAATTTAAATATTCACCTATTCTAACAATGCATTTTGGTATGGGTAGGTACGATTTGGCTATCACGCTGCATTTCGTTGTCAAGGCCAACTAGAAGCCAAACTAAGCCATACTTAAAAGCATTATTAGAATAGATGAATATTAAATTGTTAATATATTGAAAACTATACATTTTGGAATAGACAAATTTATACAAAATTACCCTTATTTTTAATGCTTCATAGGATAAGGTAATAAAAGATAGGGGTTTCCATTTAAAAAATGGATTTTTAAGGTTTTTGTCGTTATAATTTTTAACAAATATTTTTGACCACTGTGTATTTATTAATTGTAAAAATATTAATTTAGTCTACTAAAGTATTTCTTTCTCTATAAGAAACTCAACCCCAATTTATATTAGAGGCTTATGTTTAGAAGAAATTGATAATTATGTAACGGGTTGCAAATGTCACTTTTGAAATTTTAAATAAGTCAAAAACGGTTAAACTTAGGTAAAGAAAATTATACATAAATTATGTTTAAAATTTTATGCAAAATTTAAAAAATAAATAATATATAGGGTGTTCTATTTAAAATAGAGACGTTGACATTAACTTCCGATATAGCCGGAAGTAGTGGAGCTGTTAAAATATTTTAGTTGAATGTCCCCCAGTGACTTTATAATGCTAACAAATTTTCAAATTATTTCAAAGCCTACTTTTCCAGAAATTGATCGCAGTAGTTCCCGGTGGAACACCCTGTGTAATGGTCGGTATATTGATTATCAAAAAAATTTTATTAACCCCAAGATAAAGCACACCTATCAAAGTACTATTTTAATTATCGACGAATAGAGTTTTATGAGTTACCTTTGTTTATAAAATAATGTAAAATTTCTTTATTTAAATCTATTTTGCTAAAATTCTAAATCTGTTTTAGTTTATTATGTGCCATACTCTTGGCTGTACTGTACGACTACTATTGTTTTCACTACTATTGGGAATTCAAATTAAGGAGCACAGTGTTGCAATTCGGTCAAACATCTGATAAAAATGGGTATCCAGATTCAATTTGGCGAAGAATATATATAAATTACCTGATTAGTTAATAAATTTTACGAAAAATATTAGGCATCATTGTCTGACAACCTAAATAACACAAAGCAGGATAATAGTCAGTGTTTCAAGAAACTTTATATATAGCCATAAAGCGTAAATTCTTCGTTATTTAGACTTGAACTGCAGATAAACCAAAACTGACTTCGCACGTTTTACTTCATTGCTAAATTTTTAACGAAATCCATGATGACAACCACTTAAACGCTTGGACGGGGGTAAACGGGGCGCGAAAATATCTCTTTTACCTGCACGCCTGTAAGGTTACGTTTATATCATAGGTAAATGGGGCGCCAGCCCTTCCCGAGAAGAGGTGTGGGTCACTGGAAAAACTTGTGAATAAATATAGGTTAAAAAAATAAGTAGACTACATTTTGTAAAATGTACTTCGTATTTGTCAAGTGTATAATATGTAACTATTTTTGATGCAATAAATGTTTCGTAATTGATAAAAATTTTAAAAATAGACCAACATTTTATTTCGATACCTTTACTTTAAAGAAAACATTTGCGCCCCGTTTACCTATATGATTTTATAGACCCCAAGATCCCTGCGCCCCATTTACCTGTTCAATAAAACTTTATTGAAGGCCTTGCGCCCCGTTTACCACCGCCGAAACGCTTAACACTCGTTGTAGACTAACTATTTTCTTATTTTTTATTGCATTTATCCCATAAATCATAAACATTTTTTTAAAATAAAATATTAACTGCAACAACAGAAAGCAAAACTTGATTATGAAAAGTCAATATGTTCTAAATTTGCAACTGCAACGTTGTCAAGTCGCTTAATTTTAGCTTGTTTCTTTAAATGTATTTGTATACAAATAACCAAGCTAGTGTTTATGTCGCAGGCAAATGGGTATTTTAGGCAAACGGCTTCTGCCTAGGCAAATGCCTTCTGCCGGGGCAAAGCCATTAGCCTCGGTAAATGCATTTGCCGTGGATCTTGTTAGAAAAATGACTGTTATATATTTGATAACATATTAGGCGTACACTGGTTTTGCAGACGCGTTTAATTTGAATGGTTTGAAGATTTATAGACGGTCATGCAAAACTGTCACATTGGGGCGGCCATGGTTAGTTTTGGTTAGTTAATTGTTTAGTAGGAAATTAAAAAAAATGATTTAGCTAACCAGAAGTAACCATGGCCCCCAATGTAAGAGTTTTGCATGACCGTCTGGTTATGCAAATATTTCTACTTCCATTTGCCTAAAAATTGCTTAGGCAAGTGAAACCAAATGCTATTTAACTAGGCAAATAGCATTTATAAATGAAAATACACCGTTTGCCCAGGCAGAAGGCATTTGCCTAAAATAACCATTTGCCTGCGACATTTATATCAAATTAGGAAAATATGTTTTTTAAACAAAATATTTATTTTCCTGTATTACATTTATGTTTTTAATAATATTTTTATCCTGTTTTAATATAAGTTACAGATATATTACAACAGTCAACAAAAAAACATTTTTTGGGTTTCTGTTTTTATGCTTAAATTCTGATTCACTTTCATTGAAAAACACTTAAATTTTTATTTTTAGTTTTTAAAGTTTTCTTTTGTCCAATAAATGTACATAAGTATATTTAATATGAGAGGGCTCATACGAACATAAAAGAAATACATTTAAAAAAACGCACGCCACTGCTGTTTCCAAAAATGAAAATCATTTTTTAAATCATCATTTATTACGCAAAAACTTGATCTTTGACTATTTTCCTCAATGCACCTTTTTCGCGTTAAAAAACTAAAAATAAGGCACCAGTATACGAGATCAAAATAATTTTGTTATTCTACAATTGCCTGAAAACGGTTTTCATTTTTTTTTCGCGAAAATGGTGCATTAGAGAAAAAAGTCAAAATGTCAAATTTTTGGAAAAAAATGGAGATTATATATATATATATATTCAGATTGTTCTTACGTCTTGCAATGTTAATAGTTTTAGTTTTTAATTATGAACATCATATGAAATAACCTCAACAAAGATGTAAGTTCGTAACATTCTTTACTTAAATTGTATAACCTTACATCGTACTTTGTATCCATTTCAGTATCCTTGAAAATGGAAATAAACATTTCCGAAAGCTTGAAAAAACTTTAAAGAGTATTCTGTCTTTCATTTGCTGAAATCCCCAATATTTACAAGTTTGTATATATATATATATATATATATATATATATATATATATATATATATATATATATATATATATATATATATATATATATATATATATATATTTTGGCGTAGGAGGAACTAAAATTTAATATGTAGAAGTCAGACCCAGAAATCTTGTTGACCAGTGTTTTTTTTTTATTTGCTTTTACTGCCCTGTTTTTCTTAACCAAATTTAAATATCTTTGTATATTTGTTTGTATGTGCAGGTTTTTAGTATTTTTTTTAGTTTAAAACCAAATTTTAAGTCTTTTATTTTCAATAATAATAAAAAAAAATGTCATGTTCATGTTTAATAGAAATTTTTGCCTTGGTCAAACTAACTTAAGAGGTAAAAATGACACATTCCGCAGAACACTAATATTTCCACACCAAAAATTCTCAATTTGCTTTTAACCTGCTGTTTAACCGAACTCCGCTATATACGCACTCGTCCGGTTAACTGCAGTCGCGTGCGGAAAAGTTGCACTTTTAGCACTAGTTAGGAAATTTACTGTTAAAAATTATTTACTTTATTAAAATCTTAAATCTGATAAAACCTATATCTAATATCTTTAAATAATAAAATTAATATGTTAATTATATTATGAACTGTATGTCATACTTTAAAGAATTGCATGACTGTTGAAAATAATAAATTGAATATCACGACGTTTTGATCAGTATTTTGTACCTTATTTTGCAATTTAAATAAATATTTTATAGGGGGCAATAGAGAAGTCAAAAAGTTGTTTAAAAGAAGTAAATGAGGGCTACACGTTGAAGTTGAAAAATGATATTAGAACCCATAATACGAATAAGTTTATTTTTGTGAAAAGATTAAACTAGAAGCATTTTCCTCTGTAAAAACCAACTACATAATATCCTGTAAGATCTGGTGATTTTACAAAGTTCCGTTATTAAAAATAACTTAAAAACCAAAACATTAAATATATATTGATGGATATTTGTATATATAAATCAGAAGTTAATCAATATCTATAAAAATTCTGCGTATGAGCTAAAAACCAGAGTGGCTACTTTAAACTCTTTACTACACTATCAACTAAAGTTAAACTTATTACTAAAGCGGGCTTACACGTATCAAGAAGCTTAAGCAGGTTGCTAAATTTAGGTACATTCCGCATGTAAACTGACGGAATTTAGTACTTGCCCAGGTAGGTAAATAGAAATACATATTTTTTAGTTATTTGCTTTTATACTTTGCTTAAGCACACGTGTAAAGCCACCATTACACATGGCAATATAGGCATAATTAAGTCGGAATGGGGATTTACCACAAGGATTAGGTTTAAAAACTAAGAGCAATTGTTCAGTTGTCGACTCGATATTTTGACCTTTTAAAATGTATTAAAATCTTCCTTATAATTGGCCATATGAATTAAAAGAAGCAAATGTTTATAATTACAAAATTTGAAATAAATTCTTTTGATTATTATTAATTATAAGCAAATGCTCATGATATAGAAAAATATAGCAAAGCATTTGCTTATACCTAAAAGCAAAAGCATTTACTTTAAATTTTATATACAGGTTTAGTTAAATAATATACCTATACTAAATACCAGCATGTAAACAGGCGTGACCAATAGTGCTTGTTTTGTTATTCTATTGCCGGCCGATGTACCAAAACGCATTGCTCATATTGTATATGTTTATATTATATATTTATATATATGTATAAGCAGTTGCTTCTTTTTATTCATATGGCCCATGTCTGCAACTATCAAATATTGACTGTAATTACTTATCTAGTCTGGTTTTAATCTAATTTATTGTATAGGTTTTTAATAATTGTAACTGCAACTATAAGAACTACATATTTTTAATAAAATTCCATTTGATAAGCATGTCATATGACCTGTATTGTTAGTATTTCTAAATCAGGACATATAAATTAACTTTTATAATTAGGTAAATTTAAATTTTAATCCTTGACATCTAAAGCTCTATGACATAGAAATATTTAGATTTGACCTTAAATTAAAATTTTTAATTTACCTATTAATTATAAAAAGTAGGAATTTATTTTGTTAAATTTTGTAAATATTCATATCTGGTAATGGTATGTATAATTTTTTAAAATGGTATTTAAAATTACTCATTATTTTTGATTTTTTTTATTGTTTGCTATTGTTATACGTCAATATCAATTTAAAAAAGTTTTTTTTATGCAATCCGTATTTTTTGTATACTTATACCTATACTAATGGCGGTAAAAGAATTAATGGTGTATTCCTAAGCCAATTCTTTGAGACACGTGTATGTAAATACCTATAGGGCAGGGAGTTTTTCCCACTATACAGGGTGTTAAACTTTTTAAAAGACTGTGATTTTTTATTATTGTGTTAAGTATTCCTATTTAATGCTGTATTTGTTTTCTGGGCAATTAAATTAAAAAAATATTATTTAGCTTTTCTCCAGAACAAAATTAAAAAGTTTATTTAACATTTTAAGAAAATTAAAACTTTTATACGTTATGAAGAACTATTCTGCTCTTACATAATATAATATAAAAGTTATGATTACTTTAAAAGAGATAAAATAATGAAATATTTAATATTAACTCACTTACAATTCAAAAGTTTCAATCTGTAAAAAAAGGTTCATTAGCACTCGGTTGAAATTATTTTAATCCAATAAAATAAAATCTTTACAAAACGCCAGACGAGAACTGGGCCAATGCGTCTCAAAGATGTAGTAAATAGTTTACCAAAAATGTGGTAAACAGTTTACCTAAAAACTTACTGATAAACTTGTTAAAAACTGAAAAAAAAATTAAAATATCTAATTTTTTGTTTAAGTATTTCCTAACCGATTTAAATTAAATTTGTCAGTAATATGTATCCGTAAAGAATCCTTTAAGCCATAACTTAATTAAATTTATTATATATGCAGTGGCACCTTAACAAATATTTTATTTAAATTAAGCAAATGAGATTCAATATTTCTGTGTCTAAATATTTTTCGTATTTTACTTTGTTTTTGAAAAAAAACCCTAATTGTATATTTTAAAAGTAGGCAATAAACGTAAGGAAAATTTTTGTTTGAAAATTATTTACAAATAACAATTAACAACACCACACTGAAATAAGCAACAAAAACATATAAACTAGCAAATTTGCTTACTATTTTTTTCCTCTTTCTTGGGTTGTCCAAGGATATGCAATTAGTTTTTTTTTGGAAAACTAAGCAAGATACGAAAAAACTTAAAAATAAAAGAGGTCGACTTTTTTCCCATTTTAGGTAAAATATAAAAAACTGGAATGCTAGTGGCTGTATGTTTATTTGCCCAATTAAAAGTTATATAAAAACGCACAAAAATCAGGGACTTATTTTTGTCAGAAATATTTGTTCATGTGATACTCGAGGCGCCACTCGACTTTATAAATTTAATCAAGTTGGGGCTAAAATACCCCTTGATTCTGCAAATATTAGGTACTGCTAAACTTTATAAAAATCGGTTAAACAGAACTTAGAGTATTATTAAAAACAATTTTTTTAATTAGATGTACATTAGAAACAATAAATTCTTGGAGGTATGTTTATACAGGGTGTTAAAGTTGTAACAAAAAAAATGTTATTTTAAAAGTTTAATTATGTTTTTAATGTCCATTGGCAATGGTATTTATGTATTAAGGGAGTAATTTTTAGTAACTTAATAATATTAAATGAGTTGGTGTCGTAGCTAGGTCAGCAAGGGCCCTGGGGCAAAAAGTTAAATAGGACATTTAAAAAATTACAAATATCGAGGATAGAGATAGAGAGGAAAGAAAAATATAAACAGTAAAAAAAGCCTCATGTAATGAAAACATCTTTATTTAAACATTTCTATATACTAACTACACCAAAATATTTTAAGACGAAGAAAAAGGTCACCGTATTTATTTTCAGTATTTCAGTATTAAGCCCTGGGGACCCTTTCAACTCTAAGGAGCCTTCTGAGCTTGAGGGGTCCGGGCCACTGCTTCACTTAGTCCCATAGTAGCTACGCCACTGAAATGAGTACAGTGGCGTTAATAAAATTACAGCTTTTATGTCTCTTAATTTTTTCCTAGCTAGTTTAAGAGGTTAGGTTTTATTTTTTTTCAGCAATTGTGTAAAAATAAAAATAAATAAAAATAGGTTTATATCCAATCTAACAATTTTTCCTAAAATAGGGGTTTTAAACATTTTTTAGTTTTTTGAAATGTTTAACACTATATTTTAGTGGATCCATGTTTATATAAACTTTATTTTTCTGGTGTAGAATCTGCCTTAATTTTTAAAAATACCATTTTGTAACAGCTTTAATAATAAGCTCAGAAAGACGCCTCTATTTTTTTTTAACTGAAATAAGAAAACACCTTTTTTTTTAATTAAAGAAAGTTATGGTGTTAAATAAGCAACAAATAAAATATTTTTCTTTTCTAATTTAGAAATTCTTTTTTATATTACATAGAAGTTAGTACAAAATAATAAAAGTGAAGAAAAATAAACCATTTTTTTACTTCTTTTGTGCCTTTTTATCATAATTATATATATAAGATTAATTAAATCTATTGTGTAAATAACTGTTAAGTGTATCTACCTCTTTTTTAACCAAAGGTGATATACAGGGGAGCCGCCGAGGTATCCGAGAAACTTTGGATATAAATTCGACATTCAAAATTAGGAAAAACCTTATATAAATATGTCCTAAACGTCTAAGCTTTTGAACTACAGAGTGTTTAAAATATAAAAAAACAAAATATTGTTTTTTTATAATAACCCTTTTACCAATTTGGATATTTTTAAAACAGTTTGGGGGTAGCCTTCTAAACACCAGAAGGCATTTTTGGCTTTTTGGTTTAAGTTAAATATTTTTTAATATAAAAATGGTACGCCACTGCATTTTATTGAAATAAAGATAATTTTTAAAATACACATTAGGTTCGGAACAATTTAGACTTCTCGACTTTTTTATTGGATGCACGGTGTTCGCGTTCGCATTTCTTGGCATGGTCATTTCGTATCGAAAATATCAAATTCTACAATAAAAAATCACCTTTGCTATTTTTCAAGTACCTAATTAGATAAGGATTTGTCCATGCCGACAAATGGTTTTTATTTATTTACGCGAAAACCCTGCATCAAATAAAAAAGTCAGGAAATTAAATTTGTGTAAAACTAAATGAGAATTTTAAAAAATATGTTTATTTTAGAAAAATGCAGTGACGAACCGTTATTCTTCTAAAAATATTTACCTTAAACCCCTCATGTACGACACTGGTAAAAATTCTTTTTTTTCTTGCATGTCAAAAAATATCTCTTGGTGCATATGAGGAGTCCCTCAAATTATAATTAAAATAAAAGTTATTATAAAATAACAATATTTAAAAAAAAATGTAACACCCTGTAGTTAAAAACACACACGTTTTGGGACATATGTTTATATGAAGTTTTTTTCTAATTTTCCTTGTTGAATTTATATCCAAAGATTCTCGGATAACTCGGCGGCCACCCTGTAGAGTTATTAATGTGCTGTTAACATATTATATTGTCATTTTAAATAAAGTCGATAAAAATATTGTTTAACGTCAACGCTTCAACGACCACACGTTTGAGTTTTTCAACAACGTTATCAGAAGCGCTACAAATGTATTGCTTGAACGAAAAGATATCTAATTCGCATTTATATGTATCTCTTTCTCGCTCGCGATTATGTCACAATATGTTATTTTATGATGAACTGAAACAAGTGAAGGCATTAAATTGATTTTATTGCCCCCTCTTTATCGTATGCAACCAATAAGAAGGGAGGATACAGTTGAAATATAGGCGGGGAACAATTCTTTCTACTGCCAATCAAATGTAAACTTGCATGTGAGGGGATTAAGGTAATAAAATGTTCCCCTTTTAAATTGAGCCCCACCACTGCGTTAAGGTTATTATTCTTGTACAGCTAATTAATTCCTTGCTGCAACGTGCTGCTAAGGATAAGTCAATTTCCGTTTTATGGCCCATTGTTTTCCGTATTCTGCATTTGTCTTGATGTGGGATTTAAATTGCTAATTAAAAAAATTAATTATCTGCTATGTAACTTTGTTTTACAAACAAAGTGCTGTTACATAATTTACAATCACTGTTGATGTGTTAATTAATAAAAAAGTGTATTTAATACAATCTGACACAATAATGAATAGGTACTATAACACATCGGTAGTATAGGTTGTTGTTGCAAATTACTTCTATAGAGGGTTAACAATAATTGTTAAAAAATGGTAGATAATTAATAAATGTTATCTGTAAAGAGGAATATGTTTTTTATATGAAGCTTAACATACAGGTACTTGCTTGTACTTATATTTAGTAATTAAATAAATATCCTAGTTGTCAAATTATAAATTTTAACCACCCCAAGTTTTTATTTATTATTAGGTATACACAGTAGTGTACCGACCGGGGTGTATTTTTTAAATATCTCGGGAACCCTTTAATTTAGATTAAATTTTGGACACTCATTTAATGTAATAAGGCGCTTGTAAAGCTCCGCCGAGATTAGGATTATTGGGTCCAGTGGCGTCTCAGCGGGCACCACAGCCAATATTGTTGTGAAAAAAGAACTGATATTTTTTTTCGATTAAGAAATCAACAGTCTAACTTTTTAGTCTCATTTATATTTTCATATAAAGCTTCCTTTTTGTGAAAAAATAATAAAGTAACTTTAATTTTTTCTAAAAGTATCCATAGACAACAAAAAAGTTCTTACTAGTAAATAAGTAACAGCATGATTTTGTGGAGGCCCTGGGGCAGTAGCCCTGCCTGCCTTGGAGCCCCATTAATTCCGGCCCTGGATGCCTTTCTTCAAAGGTATTTATACTTATTTAGTACGGTCCGTAGACCTTGACCTTTTTCATGAAATAACTGCGGGTAAGAAGGATTATCCGCTTCTTGTAATACTTAATTGTTTAGTTTAAATTGGCTTATTTAACCAACATCATATTTAACAAGAAACTGGTAGTAACGCCCCGCCATAACAGAGGATTACCAAAGTTAACTTTTAAAGTTATTTACGCTATTATCATGGGCGCTGGCAGGATGACTTCCAGGGGGTGCAAAATGGGAAAAAAATTGGAAAAGCAAAAAAGGTCCTTCGGTGCTCTAACACACACAACATGATGAATTGTATTTGGACAAAATTTTTGAAGACAAAAAAGGGTCCTTCAACAGAACACGTTAATGCATTTTCCGCACCTTCCAGAAAAGCCAAAGGGGAGAAAAATATTTGAAATAACTGAAATCAATACATTTCCAGCCAAAACCTACCACGTTTTATACATTTGTGCACCCCCACCCTTTCGGCGCCCATGGCTATTATAATGTTTTAGGTATTTAAATGCTTGTTGTATTTTTACAAAATACAAGCAGTAATTTATAATTCTATTCCTAATTCTTAATCTTTATTTCTAATTCTTATTTTAACGATATTAAACTTACCATATTTAGAACACTTTTATTATCCTGCCAAGTAGGATATATATTTTTCCTACGACCACTTGTGAAAATAGCAAATAGCACACTGGTTTCATGCATAGAAAATGCGTTATATCACACTAGTGTTGCAAAGTACTTTACAGCACTAGTGTTGCACAGTACTTTACAACACTCGTGTGATATATATTATGACAGTGACAGTAAAAAAACTTTTACTTACCTTAAACAGTAGAACCCCAATTAGCGGAAATCATCTTATTAACGTTAAGTTACTACACAGTATAAGCTTTCTTCTAATATTAAAGAGCAATAATAAAATTTACGAAAAAATAAAAACATAAACAAAAATAAACATAACCACAAAAAACAACTTTTGCTGATTGTTCGCTCAATGGCACAGTGTTGTCAGGTAAGTAGATCAAATTAAAAATCTCCCTTCTACCTTTGAGCACGCACTTTATAGAGGCAGCCTTGCCGCTTGACCGTTCGACCTAAAGCGCCAAAGAAAAAACTCCTATAGATCAAATTTCTTTCTCTCTGTCTTCGTGTACTCAAACAACTATTTAGTTAAATCTTTTTTTTAATCCCTTAATTAAACCTGAGGCTAATACACACTTTATGAATCCACTTTCTTTTATCCATTCATAAATAGAATCAGACCCTTCCGACGTTGCCAAATGCTTTCCATATTTTGCATGGTATAACTGACGTTTAGTAGTAGTTTTTTTCTTACTTTCAGGACTTTAGGTTATGCATTTAAAATTTTCACATTTTTTATATTTTTCTCAAGAAATATGAGGAAAAAATGTAATTTTTACTTAATTTTAAATGTGATGTTTAGTTTCATTAGTTCGATTTACCAATTTTACCCCACCCAGCACCCCTTTTCACTCCCCGGTTCCGTAAGTTTGTTTACTGATATTTTAAAAAAACGGAACATTTTGGATATGCGCCACTTACGTTTTATTTAGAAGAGTGTCTAAAATATGTAAGTATCAATAATTTTAAAAAACCTTAAAATAGCAGAAAACCGTATTAAACTATTACCGTTATTACCTAACCAAAACATACAATTTGTATTAAGTGAGGGCCTTTTTAAATTCCAAAATGATAAAAGTTATATAATGCTTCTAGGTAGGTGATTTTCGATGTAAAAATATTGTCAAAACAGTATAATATGCCAGTGAGGAAAAGTACATATCACACTAGTGTTGTAAAGTAAATATCACCAAAGTTCTCAATTGTTTTTTATTTTTCTGTGAAGACAAATTTTTTTTTTGGTGAATAATTTGTGGTCGTAGGAAAAATAGTGTACAGTACCCGTGTGAAAATGACTTTCTTACACTCGTGGGTTTGTCACACTCGGCTGACGCCTCGTGCTACAATATTCCCACTCGTGTGAAATTTGTCATTTTCCACACTTGTAATGTAATATACTATTTTAGTTGTTTTTACCAAGCAACAAAACAATTACCCTAAGTGTATTATTATCTTTATTACGATTACTTTATATATTTCCACGGAAAAAGAGAATAAACTTAAACGCTATTTAAAATAACAGAGGTATTGATACTTGATTTCCCCGAAAAGTAAAATTAGTTTTTGGAGACCCTGTATAATATTTGATTACGATGTAATCTACATATGATATGGCAATACTTTTTTATGATACGACAAATTTTAAAGATAAAAGAAATAATATGTCTTTATATAAAATTGAGGAGTTTCTCTTAAAAATCGAACAAGTCCAAATTTGCCGATTTTGGAATTATGGCCGGAAATTGCTTTCTATTTATTTGTACTGTCCTAGAATTATTATGTTACACAAAAACTAAACATGTCATAGAACTTTAATTGGTACTGTATTATTTTTTCTGCAAAAACATAACAAGCCCACAATCGTTAACTGCCATAATCCCAAAATCGGTAAATTTGAACCGGCGCGGCGGTGGTAAACGGGGCGCAAGGCCTTCACTAAAGTTTTATTGAACAGGTAAATGGGGCGCAGGGATCTTGGGGTCAATAAAATCGTAAAGGTAAACGGGGCGCAAATGTTTTCTTTAAAGTAAAGGCATCGAAATAAAATGTTGGTCTATTTTTGGACTTTTTCTCACTATTAAAATCTTGAGCGGAAATCTGTTCACTATTACAATGAGAACTGAACTGATTAAGTGGTATACAAATTATTAGTGTCAATTATAGGAATTCTTACCTGCCCTGACCCACACCTTCTCTTGGGAAGGGCTGGCGCCCCATTTACCTATGATATAAACGTAATTTTACAGGCGTGCAGGTAAAAGAGATATTTTCGCGCCCCGTTTACCTCCGTCCATTTGAACTTGTTCGGTTTTTGTGAGAAACCCCTCAATAAATTTAATTGCATGTCCGCATTTAAAAAAAACATTTTCCTGTCACAAAAACGAATTAAACTAGACACTAAGTATAGTATTAATAAACTTAAGTTATTTATTATTGTAGAATCTGAAACCGTCATTAAATATAGGGTGTTTCATTTAAAATAATATAATGTTTCATTTAAAATAATATAGCTTTGATACGTAACACTTTTTTGGGATACCCTATATAGGCAAAATAATTTTATACTGTGGTCTTATCCGAGCTCTCTCTGGTGTTTCTAGTCGATGGCTCACCCCTATAACTTTTTTATTTTATAAATATTAAAATGCAATTTGATAGCTAGGTATAACACATAAATGAAAAAAATTTTGAAGACAAACACCAAAATTTGTAAATTCTATGTAGGTGGTATTTGGAGGAATTTAATAACAACATGAAGTTAAAATAATACAGGGTTGCTTACCATAATCGACACCGTCTGTAGCCTGAAAACCAAAAAAATTTAAAAAAGTAAATTAGAGTACACATACCAGGTATCCCCAGCCAGTGGCTTACCCCTGAAACTTTTTTATCTTTTAAAATAATTACATAAAATTTGATACCTACGTATGTCATTTAAATATGCATTGTTTTACGTATTTGCTTGTTCTCTATTACTACAATGAATCGTTGCTATTACCATAGAGTAAGGAAATTATAAGAGTTATTATGGAATAGCCGATTTAAAAACAGGTCATGCGAAAACTCCCAATATAATTTTATTCGTTTCTCGTTGAAATACCGCCAGTTAGTCATTTCAGTAAGCTTACGTGTCTCCCCACCGCTGATGTTACACGAGGCGAGACTTCAACCGACGCATTTAAAGTGTAAACTGGAAAAATGACAAGCCTGCCGCCAAGCCTGCCGCAAAAGCGGTACGAAAATTTTAGCATGCCATGGTTTCTCTTATCCGTAGGTATGTTACTTTATGCTATTACTTTCAGTCTAGCCGGAAATAACCATATCTTTCTTATTTTAAACAAAACATCCGGTATATTTTTACTTATTTGAATAGAGAATGATATTTCGAGTACAATGACACTACATTTGCTACTTTTTGACGTCTAACCTCTAAATTTTCTTAAGTTTAAATTTTTAATCTAGAGTGTTATAAATACCATAAACCGACATATTTTGAATCAAGTATTTACGAAAAATGGATGTGACAATCTTTTTGTGTTTTATAGCCATCACAAGGTCGCCTAAAGTTTGCAAAATCGTATTTATGATTTTAAGTCAATTTTTAAAATTGATTGAGGAGGGTTCATTATAATAGCTTTAAAGAGTAATTTTTCACCAACACTTTGATATACCACAATTAATATTAAGTTAAAAGTATATAAAAAAATCCGTATTTACTAATTATTTTTCCTACGACCACATGTGAAAATAGTAAATAGCACACTGTTTTCATGCATAGAAAATGCCTTATATCACACTAGTGTTGCAAAGTACTTTACAACACTAGTGTTGCAAAGTATAATATAAAGCTGTCATCGCTGTCATTGTTATTTAAAATAAGTTTGGAGTTATAAGGCTGTTAATGGGATTTACATTGAAAAAGCCATCCAATATTTTTTTAATGAGGACCTTTTTAATTCTTAAATAATAAAAAGCGACTAGGTAGGTGATTTTTGATATAAAAATATTGTTAAATAGTATAATATATCGCAGTAAGGAAAAGTATATATCACCCTAGTGATGCAAAGTTTTCAATTGTTTTCTTATTTTTTCCGTGAAGACAAACAACTTTTATTGTTTTTTGGTGAATAAGTTGTGGTCGTAGGAAAAATAGTGTACATTACTTGTGTGAAAATCACTTTCTTACACGCGTGGGTTTGTCGCACTCGGTTGACGCCTCGTGCAAGAATATTCCCACTCGTGTGGAATAAGTTATTTTCCACCCTTGTAATGTAATATACTATTTCCTAATACCATTAACCAGCACATCAACCTACCTTCTTTTGTAACACTCTAATGGTTAATTAAAGTAGAAACAAATAAGACGTATATAATGTTATAACCAATAACCACTTTTTGCCCTCCAAGTTCTCTATTAATAATACGAGTAAGTTGCTGCTGTTACCAGGGCCGGATTTATGGGGGAGGGGCAGGCGAGGAAAGTGCCCTGGGGCCCCACAACCTTTGGAAAAAGTAAAGAAAAGGTACATATTTATTGGTTGAGGATCTCTTTTTGCTCCTCAATATGATTGGATACAAAATTCCATAACTTATTTAGTTATTAGGCCTTTTGCGTCTTAAATTTTTTTGGGTACAAAACTCCAGTCACTTTGACTTTAAGGGGGCTACCAAAGGCTAATTTCTCCAGGGCCTCCTTACCTCTAAATCCGGCCCTGGAAAATAGTTAATAAATAAGGATTTTGTGATAAATATACTGCTATATAGGTAAATCTGCTTGTATGGTACCAAATTGTTGGTTAAAAAATACTCTTTTTAGCTGTTTTTAGTGAGCCACCCCCGATCCATTTGAAAAAACTGACATAGGACCTTAAATACGGTGTTGCAAACTTTAACGACTTTGTAGAGTCTATTAAAAACAAAAGATTATCACATCCATTTTTCCGTGACAACTTGATCCAAAATTTTTCATTTTATCGCATTCATGGCACTATAGATTTAAAATTAAAAATGTAAAAAATTAGGGTTTAGACGTCAAAAAGTAGAAAATGTAGTGTCATTGTACTCGGAATGTAAAATTCTATTTAAATAAGTAATATTTCCGGCTAGACTGAAAGTAATAGCAACGATTCATTATAGTAATAGAGAACAAGCAAATACGTAAAACAATGCATATTTAAGTGACATACGTAGGTATCAAATTTTATATAATTATCTTTTAAAGATAAAAAAGTTACAGGGGTAAGCCACTGGCTGGGGACATCCGGTATGTGTTCTCTAATTTACTTTTTTAAAATTTTTTGGTTTTCAGGCTACAGACCGTGTCGATTATGGTGAGCCAGCCCTGTATTATTTTAACTTCATAGTTGTTATTAGAATCCTCAAAATACCACCCACATAGAATTTACAAATTTTACTGTTTGTCTTCAAAACTTTTACATTGTTGTCAAAAAGTCTTTCCATAAACATGCAAATTATTTGAACCCCAAGAGAATTTGTCCTGTCTGCTTATTGATTTTGATGTCCGGGTATCCTAATCCTCTACTTATCTGAGAACACACACCTTGCAAAATCTCAAAAGGTTATTTTCAACACCTGATGGGATTTAAATTTAAGTCAATCAGCTTGACAGGCACGTGCGAAACGCCCATGTATTTATTTTTAAAATATTCATTTGGGATTAACAAAAAGTCAACTTTTAGTCAGTGGTGTTACATCTGTAAAGGTATATTAATAAACTTACTTTTATTTAATGTAGTCGTTTACTAATCGAGAGAAAATAGGTTCGTAGTATATGGGATTATTTTATTAGGATAAAATTCGATTTTTTTCTGGTAATGGCCTCTGCTTGTCTGATAACTTTAAATTCGACTTTTTGTCATTTGTTATGTGAACAGTGAAACGGCTAAAATATTTTATATGAACTGAGAGAAAATTGCGAGAAATGGGGTTAAATTATAAAATATTGATAAAACTTGAATGTTAGTAGTCTAATTAAGTTTAATTTCACTTGCAAAACTTAATGCAGGCATCTTTAGGAACGTATTTTTTTTAAATATATTTTAACTTTGGTATAAAGGTTTTTTTATACCTAAATGTTGCTTAATTAACCTAAAAACATTTTTTTTAGTTATATTAGATTGTAGAACATACCTATGGTTGTTTTGTTTTTTTGGCTATCAGTAGAAAAAATTAAAAAAAAGTTTTTGCTGGTTTATTTCTAAAACCCACTTGGTATTTGATCAAAAAATTAACTTTAAAAGTTTGAAAAATGATAAAATGTAAAGTATCTGATCATGTTTTACTCATAACTCATACCCTAGGACTTTAGCTTATTTATTTATATCACTTGTTGACCTAATAATATACTGAGTGTAGATAAAATAAAAATAATTTGATAAATTTTATGATTATGTATTAAATTTAAATCTTGTTTTTAGTTATGAATTAATCATAATAAAATTAAAAACAAATACATTTTTAAATAACGTTAATTTTTTTTAAATACTTAAGAAGGTTTTAAGATATAAACCATTGAAACAGTAAGTGTACTAGAGAAAAATCTATTATTATAAATTATCATTTTTTAAAAAACAAAAAATTCTGTTTTGTTAAAAAACATTTCCTAGCTTATGATTAATCTCTATATTTTTATTTATATTTTTAAATATTTAAATAAATCCTATATTGGTATATTAAATAAATGCGCGTGGTTTTACGAACTCTGGTATTTCTTTTTATTTATTACTTTTAAGTTAGCTGGAAACGACCTTAATTTTCCTATTTTAAATAAGACACCCGGTATATTTTTGCTTAATTAATCCAATCGCTAAATATGAATTTAAAACATTTAGAAATTAGATATTAAAAAATAACGACAGCAGTGTTGTACAAGAAATGTAATTTTTAATTAAATATTAATAATTATTTCCATATTTAAAAAATAAAATTAAAAAGTTTAAAGGGGAGCTACCAATACCACCGGTATTTTATGAATCGTATACATATTGGAGTTTACCCTTTTTTTAACAAGATAATTATCTACAAGTTTCCTATTTAAACTTTTTTTGTATTTCAAATATTGACTGAGCTACAGAAGAAAAAATATTTTTGGAAAAAACGTTTTTTTTGAAATATCTAGTAAGCTATGATTTTTTGGAAGGAAAAAAGTTATTTAAACCAAGCTCTAAAAACTGCAATTCTTTCCCCTTTTAATCGTGCCTGTAGTTGCAGCAGTTTCTAAGATCCCTTTACTAAACATCGAAAAAAACTTACCCCGTAGATGTTAAAAATTTAATTTAAGTTACATTGTAAGATTAATTAATAAATATTAAACAGGGTAGTAAAAATTATATTAAACTTATATGGTTCAATCACAATTAGATTTAGGTTAAATCTCCTAATATTTTAGACTTAAAACACCTTGTATATCAGGAAGGTAATTCCTACACCACTGGATGGTATTTGTTTAACATTCAGTAAAGATTAGCAAAAAGTCATTGCCTTTTTACCTGGTTTTTAAAAGGATTTACAAAATATACAATGAATTTTGATATTTCTCATATAATTTACTTTCTTAGAAATTACACCTAGGGCATAATTGAATGTTTTGTCAAACTAAATTGGTTTTAACATGCTAATTCCTTAATCTTCTCTTTATTTTGACACCAACGTCGTTTGACAAGGATTAGATATTTAATTTTTAACCACCAAGGATTAGAAATGTAAATGTCAGATTATAATAAAGTTGTAAATAGAGTTAAAGTATTAAATTAACTATAAAACTTGGTTTTGTGGCCTCCAATACGGGTAATAATAGGCGGGTTAAGTAAGCAGAAGTTGTAAAAAAGATAATACTGCTTATTATTTAAATATTTGTACACAAGTTTATCTAATCTGGTAGTTCGTGTAATTAAACCACCATAACAGCTGTAACTCATGTTATTTTCAAATTGAAAGTAATTAAATTAAAAATATTAAATTAATAAGATAAATATATACAAATATTTAATTTTATAACAAAATTCTAAAAATCCTAATGGTAGGAGAACCCAAGAGGGGATTTCGGGATCAACTACAGCGTGGCTGATTAATATACCGGAGGATACCTTGTACCCGGTTAAGTACCTTCACCAAATATGACACCCCATATACAGGGGCGATCGTAAAAAAATATATATCCGTCAGAAATTTTCGGTTGCGTCAGATTAAGATAGGGTAAGTTAATTACATGCTAAACAGTGCATATTCCACTAATCTGACAATTTGAGAGTGCCGTAAAGAAACCGGAGGGCTACAAAGTTGTAAAAACGTAATTTTGACATTCTCGAGCTGAGTTATTTTTTTATTTTTGAAGAAAATAATTTAAGTGCAATGAAAAATATATAATTCGATACGATCCAAACGATTTCCACAAACCGAAATAATATAGTATATTACATTACAAGTGTGGAAAATGACTAATTTCACACGAGTGGGAATATTGTAGCACGAGGCGTTAGGCGAGTGCGACAAACCCACGAGTGTAAGAAAGTCATTTTTACATGAGTACTGTACACTATTTTTCTTACGACCACAAATTATTCACCAAAAAAAAGATTGTTTTTACAGAAAAAATAAAAAACAATTGAGAACTTTGCAACACTAGGGTGATTTTTACTTTGTAACACTAGTGTGATATGTACTTTTCCTCACTGCTATATTATACTGTTTTGACAATATTTTTACATCGAAAATCACCTACCTAGAAGCATTATATAACTTATGGATGGATATCATTTTGGAATTTAAAAGGGCCCTCACTTAATAAAAATTGTATGGTTTGGTTAGGTAATAACGGTAATATTGTAATACGGTTTTCTGCTATTTTAAGAGTTTTTTAAAAATTATTGATACTTACATATTTTAGGCACTCTTCTTAATAAAACGTAAGTGGCGCATATCCAAATATTCCGTTTTTAAAAATATCAGTTAACAAACTTACGGGACCGGGGAGTGAGAAGGGGTGCTGGGTGGGGTAAAATTGGTAAAACGAGTTAATAAAACTGAACATCACATGTAAAATTAAGTAAAAATTTCATTTTTTCCTCATATTTTTGAGAAAAAATATAAAAAATATGAAAATTGTAAATGCATAACCTAAAGTCCTAAAAGTAAGAAAAAAGCGACTACTAAACGTCAGTTATACCATGCAAAATATGGAAAGTATTTGGCAACGTCGGAAGGGTCTGATTCTATTTATGAATGGATAAAAAAAGTGGATTTATAAAGTGTGTATTAGCCTCAGGTTTAATTAAGGGATTAAAAAAAAAAGATTTAACTAGTTGTTTGAGTACACGAAGACAGAGAGAAAGGAATTTGATCTATAGGAGTTTTTCTCTGGCGATTTAGGTCGAACGGTCAAGCGGCAAGGCTGCCTCTATAAAGTGCGTGCTGAAAGGTAGGAGGGAGATTTTTAATTTAATCTACTTACCTGACAACACTGTGCCATTTTTGGAAATTTTATTATTACTCTTTTAATATTAGAAAAAGCTTATACTGTCTAGTAACTTAACGTTAATAAGATGATTTTAGCTAATTTGGGTTCTACTGTTTAAGGTAAGTAAAACGTTTTTTACTGTCACCACAATAAATATGTCACTTGCAAAACCAATAGCAGTTTTTAGACTGACATCATAATATAAATTACACGAGTGTTGTAAAGTACTTTGCAACACTAGTGCTGTAAAGTACTTTGCAACACAAGTGTGATATAACGCATTTTCTATGCATGAAACCAGTGTGCTATTTGCTATTTTCACAAGTGGTCGTTGGCCACCTAGATCACCGGATATCAATCTCTTGTATTCATTTTTCTGGGGCTATCTCAAGAAAAAAGTTTATTCCGAGTCCGTAGTAGATCCTGAAAATAAGTTTGTAGCTCAAATTCATGCTGCTGTGGCATTAATAGATAAAAATATGCTACAGAACCTTCGTGCTTTCAATGATACATCGTGCACATCCTAAAAGCACGGGCGTCAATTTCGAGACACCTTGTTCATTTCTTTCGAATTATAAAAAAATTTACAGGTATAGTTAAGTCCATTCGTAGACACGTTGTTCTAGCTTTTAGTTGCTAAAATAAGGACACACTTTCAATTCGGTAGATCTGATCATTGCCAATTTTAAAAAGACGACTCCACAAAAAGGTTTAAAGTCTTTTTTACAAGGGTTTAAATTCTGCACAAAAGATTTTTTCTTATTCAACCAAAACTGGCACAGCTAAAAAATCGAAACCTAATAACAAAAAACGTCATCAAAGACACCGAACAAATATAAATCATATATGAATTTTATAGAGTCGTTTGACAGTGACCATACCCCTTTTAACAATGCGAAAGAGGGTGTAAAAGTTATAGAGTTGAACAAAATTACTCATGTGTAAGTGACTGACGGACGACCGAACAATATTGTGGGATACTTTCAACGTCCAACGTTCTGAGTTGTCAGAAATATATCTAAATAGTACAATGGGTAAAGCAGTTATCAATGAAATTGTTCTTGATTAATTTATTTTATGTTCATTATTATATGCCGAAATAGAGATAAGTATTGTGTTGATCATCTGATATACTACTCGTAGTTACTCGGGTTTTTGTTAGGTATTTGTTAATATTAAATATTTATTTATTTATTTATTTTATTTATTTACGGAATAGCTCCATTTATAAATACAGAAATTTACAAAAATTTCTCAATACCTAAACCAAATTTAGTACATAAATAATGCTAATACAATACAAAAATTACTATAAACTATCACCCTAAAAATATACCAAGCAATATCATATTATTGAAAAACAAGAACACAACATTAATTATCCATTACTTTAATACGTGCTTAACTCTCAAGTTTTAAATCTAGATTTTGAATATGGATACCAAAATCGTTCATATTGAAGTTACGTTATAGTCTCGTTAAAGGACAATGCATGCCATAGTTGGTAGCATGAAAAGGTATACAGAAAGAAGAGTTCCCTGCTACGTGTTCGATGACGTGTATTAAAATTTAATTTTGATAAGAGATATTCTGCAATCTATGTCACCTACTAAAAGCGCGAAAGCAAAAAGCATATATCCAAATAAAAGCGTCTTGACTGGAAGGAAGTAATATTTAAAGTACTGCGAATGTACTCATAATCAATGTGGTGCTAACCTAAAAATTAATATTCATTTTATAGGCACAAGAACGCAGAAACCTGTCCTGTACACCCTCAATACCAATCCATGTGTACTTGGTAAAATGGTGACCAGACCACACTAGCATACTCCAGACCAGATCTCACATAAGCACAAAAGGCAATTTAAATGCCTCACAGGTAAAATCTTTACTGTTTCTGGATATTAAACCAAGATTCTTATAGCCTTTCTGTGTAATTAAGTATATATGACTAATAAATGTTAGAGATCTGTCTATGAGTACTCCAAGGTCCTTAATTTCATTGACTCTTACCAGAACATTATTACTAATATTATAGTCAAAATGTGTATATCGATTAGTTCTATAAAAAGATATACTATGGCATTTGTCTATATTTAAACCAAGACCATTCAATTTTGACCAAAGCAATAAGACATCGATATCATTTTGAAGCATAATACAATCATCACCTGTTTTTATTGATTTGAACAATTTTAGATCATCAAGCGCACATAAGTGTTTCTGAGTGATGAATAAAGCCCACAATATTATTAATAAAAAGAAGGAAAAATAGAGGACCGCAGTGCGAGCCCTGCGGAACCCCAGAAGAAACAATAATACTTTGGAAACATAATTATTAACCCTTACCCTTTGTGTCCTTCCTGTGAGGAAGCTAAGTATCCACTTAAGAATGTTTGGCCCAAACCCCACGATGCAAGCTTGGCCACCAGCAGCGCATGATTTACCCTATCAAATGCCTTTGAAAAATCCGTATAAATACTGTACCTTTAGGCTTGTACTAAAATATTGTTTTTAAGAATATTATTTACTGATAAGAAGAATATATTCTTTTCGTTATTTACAACTCACAACGTGTCTTGAGTCAAAGCAAATTGTTTTAAGTTAAGACATTTTTTGTGTGTGTAGTATACCCATGTGTTGCAAGCTGTGCATTTATTGGCCGTGCCAAAGTAACTCGATTGGATGCAGCTTTTAATCGATGGAGTATAAACTAATTTGATATTAAGTACCCTTTCCTTTACCAGCCAAAGTTTTCAGTAATGTTTCAAGCCAGTTATTTGCCGACACCATGCTCCCATACAGAAACTTCTTGGTGTTAGGATCAAACCATGTTATATTTGGCCAGTAACCATGACGACCGGTTAACAATTGAAATCACAGCCATCTGCCGGGTTTTATTAAGAATAAAATATCTCCCCTCATAATATCCCGTAAACGTTTGCTAAATATACTTGAGTTCCACTATATTATTTCATAAAGTGAAACATTAATTTATTACACTTTTATACGTACGTCAGAGCACAACTGGCTTCTTTTCCATTGTTGTAAGATGATTAACTTTCGGCTTGGCATGAAAAAGACCCTTTTAAATCTTGTTTGTAATTCTTAATGTATACTTAATTGTTAAGTTTGTCCAATTTGAATTTTTATAAATGGTTGTTTTGTAATAATTAAGCATTTATGTAAAATTTATTACATACAGGTAAAAATATTCAATTTTTTATTAGTTGTACTTATGGGATTCAATGGGCCAATTAAGCTGCTTTGTGGTGGCTTTTTTGTGACATATCCTTTTTATTTGGTTTAAAGAGGTATAGAATAAGTATGCTTTAAGTTTGATTAATGGTCTTATTGGACGGTTTTTGTTGTTAATTTCCATTATGGAATGCTTAATATTTATGTAAGACATACCGTAGATAGAAAAGAGGTTAAGTTAAAATCACATCTACAAATATTTATTGTGATTAAATTGTGACAACCATTTAACAAATGGGAATTCAGTATTTGTTTTAATATTTTTACCAAAAAATATATTATGTAGCAATGCTTAATGTAGTTCTATGTAGACTATATTAAAAGAAAAAAAATATTTATAGATAAACTGCTGCAGGTCATAAAATAAAGTTAGGTATACTTATTGGCAAAAATCCAGGCAGAAAACAAACAGGTGACCAACAAAACCAAAGTTTCGGAACCATGTTTATCCAAACATTAGCATAAACATTGTGATAAGAAGAAACAAATTTAGTGAATAACTATTTAATACGTGTATTATATCAACCGTCAATATAGGTGGCGCTAAAAATTATCAAAAATTATCGAAGATAAGTATGGGTTAAAAAATTATTACAAAAATAATTGTCTTTCTTATTTTATCACTTTTGCTATTAGACAAACTTTTTGTTATTCAATTTTTACATTCTACAATAAATTTAAGTTTTTTTTTATACAGGGTGATTTTTAACCTATACGCATATGCTAGGGAAATTATTGCTAAGAATAAAGAATGACCAATAACGACAAAAAATATTTAGGGAGATAATCAATTGTTATAATAAAGAAAAAAAGTGAATTTTGAGCAAAAATAATGCCTATTATTGACAAAAAAAATTGTAAAATTTTTGTTGTTACCGAATAGTTAGTTGAACTTTCTTGTTCGTAAAATATAAATCTATCTATCTATCTATAAACGTATAAGGATGTTTTGTATGTCTCTTAGTACTCTATAGTATTCCTCGTGGTTTTATGTAAGTTTAAAATTAAAATATGGATCATAATTACTATAAGAAATTATTTCTGGCACGGACAATATGTAAGTACCTTGTTTTTAATTATTAGTCATTATTTGCCCACAGAATTCATGTTGTCTTTATTTATACATATATATATATATATATATATATATATATATATATATATATATATATATATATATATATATATACATTAATAAAAGGTAAAAGTTCTGTGGGCATATGGCTCATTAATGACTGTAAAAATAAATAAATAAATAATAACCTGTAAGAATTCGGCTACTATGGTTGGTTGTTTAAAAATTACGGAGTCTCCAAAGAAAATGGAATACCCCGGGCCCGACCAAGACGGCGACACGTGTTTCGTCTTCGTTAAGACTTGTCATAGCCGCTTCAGGTCGATAGACACCTTGATGATGCCCCGATTGACTGTAAATATTCTTTCTGTATCCCAGAACTAACAAATACAGACAACCGGTGCCATCTCACCAAGAAATTCAAAAACAACCAGCCATAGCATCGAGAGGTTAAAGGTGTGTAAAAAGTGCGCCATCTAGTTGTATATGGCAAAAGTTTTAATTCACTTTTATATTATATCGCAGTTTTGGGTGAAAAATACTGCTTTCAATATGAATTTTATCATATATTCAGTCACTGCTGTACGCCACCTACCTGGATTTAGCAAAACTACTCATGGTATGGTGATGGCGGCCAGTTTCCTTATGGTTTGTTGGCATAACAGTATGTTGCATATTTAACTTTTGCCATATACAACCAGATGGCGCACTTTTACCTACCACCTTTAACCTCTCGATGCTATGGCTGGTTGTTTTTGAATTTCTTGGTGAGATGGCACCGGTTGTCTGTATTTGTTAGTTCTGGGATACAGAAAGAATATTTACAGTCAATCGGGGCATCATCAAGGTGTCTATCGACCTGAAGCGGCTATGACAAGTCTTAACGAAGACGAAACACGTGTCGCCGTCTTGGTCGGGCCCGGGGTATTCCATTTTCTTTTGGAGACTCCGTAATTTTTAAACAACCAACCATAGTAGCCGAATTCTTACAGATTATTATTTATTTATTTATTTTTAGAGTCATTAATGAGCCATATGCCCAAAGAACTTTAACTTATTATGTTAGTTAAGTTTAATAAGTAACCGATAATAATCGGGCTTTTATTTCTAACCATAAATATGCTTTAAGCAAATATGATTTGTTTAAAAGAAATAAACTTAATACCAAAAGTAAATTAAATATAAAAAGTAGCTTTTAAGGCGATAAAAGCTAAACTGAGTCGTTAAAAACGAGATAAGCCTCGTAGCAGCATTATTACGGTTTTATATTGCGTCATTTGAATAGACTATTAGAATGACGATCAGTGTCTCGACAATTATGATACTTTTGCCGTTTGTCGTTGCCTACAGAGCCCTTCATTTTGAAAGCTATTAAACTAAACAGTTGAAATGGTAATTTTTATTGTATTTTAAAATAAAAAGCAGTGGCGTAACAATAATACTTAGTGTATTTAAAATTGGGCTATTTATCTGTACATAGGTACCTAAGTCATCCAATCCGAAATGTTTACATGCCGGTATTCACGCTGGACTGTTTTTTCCTTACATTGCCTATATGTTATGTTATTTACCTGATCTAGTATGTTAGAGGAAAGTGACCAAATATGGAATAGTATCTCTAATATGGAATACTGGCATTTCTCTTAAACGGCAACTCACACACAAAATTGGAGGGGTTTATCTCTTTTTTACGCCCATTCGCGAGTTGAAAAGGTAACATGCCAGTAGTGCAAGCCCTTTTGTCGCTGTAGTAACGTTTTGTTTTATC